>CANXYC011100818.1:0-39765 GCA_948193065.1 Aleurites moluccanus | reverse complement strand
TATATATATATATATATATATATACTGTAATGTATAAAGAAGTGCTTATTGAAAATTGATAAAAGTGATAGTAAATTTGAATAGAATGAGAATTGAAAGTGACTAAAAGAGATTATAGTATAGATTGAATCAATATATGATAAGTTAATATTGACTATGTTAGTATCAGCTTTAAATATGTGTTATAAGTAATAGCGTAATAAGAAAAATATTATTGTAAATGAATGAATGATAGAATGAGTACAATGATGATGAGTAAGTATGATGGATGATTTCAAATAATAGAGAATATGAAAGCTATTGAAGTATAGAATAGTGAAAAAGTTAAGAATATAATTGTAATGAAAGAATAGTTACATGTTATAGCGAGTAAGTATAATGAGATGTAAATGACACAATAACAATCCCTATAATAGTATAATTAACTGATTATTGAGGTTCAGACATAAGTAAATAAATATTAAGCTACTGTGTATTGAAATGTAGAGAATATAATCATGGAAAACTAGTTAATGGTTGAAATGATAAAGTACAAAAATAAAAGATTAATACAATGATATTGATAAGGTGATTGAAAATATTAAGGTATAGTATATTAAAAGTCTAAGTATTGTATTATCAAATGTTTATGGATTATAGATAGTATACTGATAAGAAATGATATGAGAATTATGAAATAGCGCAAATGATAAGAAGACTATCTAATTTGGCACATTAGTCTAAGTAAGATGATAAGTGATATAGAGAAATTATTTGCAAAGATAATTGGAAACTATTTAAGATACATCTATCGATGATTGTATTATTGGATAAGAAAATTCGAGGATGAATTTTATTAAAGGGGAGGTAGAGTGTAATACCCCAACAGATAGAGCAATAAATAGTGAGGAAGTACAAAAGACAGTATGGATATAACGGACTATAGTAACGGATATAATATTAATTCAAGCATGAATAGGATCAATCGATTATGAAAATATACAGAGAATAGTAAAGAGTAATACTCAGGAATTTTTAAGCCTCAATCGGGTCACTTTTGAGATATTGTCCCGGAAAGTAACTGTGTTAATTACACTACCAAGGAAATAGCAGTCCGGCTAATTTAAGAATTTCTGACCCAAATTTGGGGGGATTAAGTAAGTTAATTGTATGTGAAATTATGGTAAAAATAAAGAGTTGAATATTTTGGAATACTGAAAATAAGTGTAATGGCAAAATTATAATTTATGGCAACTTTGGGGGTAATTTTAAAAATCCATTGTCTGAGACCCAGAAATGACTCAAAACTATTTTTAAATGATAGAACAACTTAAAATAAGGTATTTGATTCCCCACACTTGAGGTTGAATCTAAATAGAATAGACAGGAAAAAAATTACAGAAAGTTTTGGGGACAAAATGCAAATAAGAAAAATTTTGGGCCAAAGTACAATTAAATAAAGTTGTGGGACCCACCCATTCTTGAAATGAGATGAGGTGGCCGACCAAATAGCCATGCAATTGATAAAAATGATTTTTTTAACTTATTATTAAAAAAAGACATAAAACATGTGCTCAAATAAAGAAAAATCACCAATTGTCTAGATTTCTCTACACCATTCCTATCTTTTTGACTTTAGTTTATAAAAGAAAAGTGTTGGCTGCCATTTTTGGAGCAGTTGGCAGAACCATAATGAGAGAATATGACCAAAGAAATAAGTCTTCTAACCTTTCCAAATAAACCAACTAAAATAGATAGGAAAATTGATGAGAGAAAGAAGAGTTAAGAAAGGAAGTTGATGGAGATTATATGAAGCTAATAGGTAGAACAAAAAGAAGAAGGAATTTAATGGTTCAGGTTCAAGGTAAATTTCATAAACATCAGTTTTTAATTGTATTTAAGAGTTTTCAGGTTTGATTTGGCAAATAATTTAGGTAATTAAGTTAAAAATATAAAGAATGAGCTAGGGTTTATATAGTTTCTGAAATCTTATTTGAGGTAGTAATTTATGGTTAATATTACAAAATTTATTGACTGAATTTGAGGATGGAGAAAACATGAAAGTTGTAGATAAACATGTTAATTATATTTTGTTAAAAGGAATTTGTAAAATTAGAAGTGAGGAAAGAGTTATTAAATAAAAACTGTGACTGACCTGGATTTAGATTTTCTAAAAAATGCTACTGTATTTTTACTGTACACACCGTTAAATACAGAATTAGAAGAAGTATTCAACATGAAAAGTGTTCATTATATATTATTTATAATCTTGTAAAAGGGTTTAGCAATTGTATTTGTGGTTTATGAGATATTAGGTCATGAGTATAATCTGCCCGAATTAACTCATAAACAGAACATAGGCTACCAAATTCTATTAATATGAGGATCTTAAAGTCTGAATTAGAGAAAGTATTAAACATAAAAGATATTCATTTATATTTTATCTAAATCAATGTAAAATGGTTTTATAATTTGATAAACACATAATTAATTATAGGTATGGAAACATGGTCTATTCGGACAAGGATTTTAGGGAAGTAGTTTAATTTTGGAAATTCACTAATAATTGTACAGTGATCTGAATATTCTAAAATTTGGATATGTTATAATATTATATGTATATTTTTAATTGGAAAAATAATTACAGTAATTGGTTAAGTATATATTGAGTTATTAGCAAAATAACAGTATCTGCCAGAATAAGATTTGTAGGCAGAATGCAAGCAGCAGGACTAAATGTAACACTAAGTTTAAATTAATACCATAAATTGTGTAGTAATTATTTTAATGTAAAATTTGGATATGTTAGAACCTTATATGTTAATTTTAATTAGGAACAAGAATTGAAGCAATTGGATAAGTGTAGAGAGAGATATGGGTAATGGAAAACAGGCTGCCGGTAAAGGTTCTTTAGAGGCAAAACCTAAAACTTGAAAATTTGAGGAATTTTCTTTAATATAAGTAATATAATTTTATGTGAGTCATAAGCTAAGGTGAGTAATGTATGCATCATTATATATACCCATGTTTTGATTTGTTGACCCAATGAGCATGTTTTCTTCTTGATTAAATGTCACTTTGTTATTGTTGATCATTCTTTGATCTTCCTAAAGATTGAAATCATCCACATTCATTGATTATTATTGATATTGAAATACCTATTATTTTTTATTGATCATGTACATAAATGTTTCCAAAAGTATGCACACCAAATGTTTAGCCGCATTCCATGATATTTATTGTAATTGCTACCTTTGTATCAAGAAAAGAAACCGATCCATGATTAATGAAATATATTGACATTGATTGACAAGTAAACCCATATGTATCGATCGAAAGCCATTGTATCGTAATGTTCCTAATGAATACTGTATTTTATTATTGATTTCCATTGGCCCATTTACATTAGATTAGACAGAGCTACCTCCCGATGGGGTAGTGGGTACATACCATCTGCAATGTGCACATTGACTATATATGATACCCTAGCTGGGAAGTGTTAATTGTCCTAGCCATAAGACTTGATCAGTCTTATGTATATTGATACGTGATTGATATATGTGATACGAGTTTCATGGCCCTTTATCTGTCTTATCTACATGATATAAATATTGTTATCTGTTCATTGATTCCCAGCTCATATCTTATTGCTTACCATTGATGGCCATTCTTTTATCGATTATTATTTATTATCGATTTGATTGTTACCTGTTCCAAACTTCCAAAGACATTTGGTGTGCAAATTAATTAACCTTAACATATAAATTTGATATATTGATATACATTCATCGTATTTATTGATACTTGAAGACCATTGTTATCCTTTGTTATCATATGCTTATATAATGATGTATACATGTTTACTGAGTATTTTATACTCACCAAATAGTTGTTTATAATTTTTATAGGAATGCGATAGAAGAGGCTAATTCCAAGTCAGTTTCTTTTTTGATTTAGAATGTCAAATACATCAAAGTAGAATTTTATTTTCTAAAGGTTATAAGTATCAACTCATAGAGCTTCATGGTACTGTGTGTAATTAGGTGATTAAGTACTATAATGATGTATGAACATTTAAATAATTAACGATTTAATGGTATTCAAAATATAATATGTAATGCTTAATGATTGATAATGACAATGATAATGAAGTGACAAAGACAGTGATAAAGACAGTGATACTGAAAATGCTAAAATAAAATTTACATGTTTTGAAAGAGATTTAGAAGTGTTATATATGTCTGTGAAATTGTGAAGTTGAGGGTATAAGGATGGAAAATTATTGGGTGTATAAAAATAATTTTAGTGCAGGCCGTGTAATTTTTGAAAGACCCAGTTTTGGGTCTGAAATAGCATTAAAATTTCAAAGAAATCTCTGGGAAAATTTTTGTAAAATTAATGAGTAATAAATGGAATTTAAGCATTGATGAATGAGTTAAGATTGATTGAGTGATTGATAACTGGATTGTTCATGGGTTCTACGGGTTTTCGGTGACCTTAGGTCTACCCATGCCCTAGGACAGTCGCGGCTCCAAAGTGGGTTGTGACAATTCTCAAGCAATTTATATGGCACATGCAACTTCTTAGCAAAACAATATGATATAAAAGAATGCGTAGCTCCTAGGTGGCGCAGAACTAGTTGTACTATAACTCATCTGGGGAGCTAGTATAAGGGTATTCTAAATCTATTATGATCTCCTTGAAGGTCCTCTATAAACACTTTGAGGAGTTGACTGATGAGTTACTCCCATGCTCTTCACCTCACTTTCCTACTTAGATGAAGTGCCCATCTTATCTTTATTCTCCTCTCTCTCTCTCAGATCTAACCTCCATATTCATATTCTCAATTACTCTAGCATTATCCACAAGCTTAGAGTAGGAGTCAAACTCAAGTGTAGTTATAAATTTGAATAAAAGGGCTATCAATCCTCTATAGAATCTCTATATTTGTGTCGCTTCTGTAGGCACTAAAGCTGGAGGAAACTTACTCAACTGGCTGAACTTCTGTGCATATTCTAAAACACTCATGCTAGGAGTCTGAACTAGACTCTCAAATTCTATGAATTTGGCTTCCCTTTCACTCTCTAGAAGAAACTCGCTCATTACCAAATCCTTGAACCGTTCCCATGACAATTCCTCATTTCCTCTTAGCAAACCAGAAATACTTCTCTTATACCATTTCTTAGCCTCTCCCTTTATCAAATAGCCAACAAACTCGATGGCTCTCCTATCATGGGTTCTCAAAATATGTACCTTCTCTTTTATCTCTTCCAAGAAATTTTTAGGATCCACTTTTCCTCTATACTTTGAGGGCTTAAGCTTGAGGAACCTTTCAAAATATACCTCATCTACCTGAGGTACAACTTATGATGGAATTACAAGAGGAACGGGAATCTCTAGAGGTACCTGCACTGGAGGTACTTGTTGTTGTCTCTATTGAGCAATGAATTAAGCTATCATCTCATAGCTTTTATGTAATTGATCCAGCCATTGGGCCATATTAACCATATCCACTTGTGGTACTAGAGGAACCTCATCACCTCCAATCCCACCTACAGAACCCTCATCTGAAGATATAAATCTAATGATTTCTAACATCAATTTAATCATCCTTTAGAAAAATATAACAGATTGGGATGAATAGCTACAATTCACCTAAAATCCCTAAATCCCTAAATCTTTCTTATAATCCATAATAAATATCTTTTAATACTCATAAAAATCTTATATACATCTATTCTAGCCATGGATTAACTTAACTTGAACTTAGAAATGAGTTTGGAATAAATACCCTGAAACCCTATAAATGGAGATTCTTGAGAAATTTAGATTCTTGAGATTCTTTGAGGTTTGATTCTTGAATTTATGTTATTTGAGATGTAATAAATGTTTAAGATGAGATTGTAATACCCTATATATATGCATATGTTTTTGTGAAATAAGTTCTCAGTATGTAAATTAAAATTATCGAAATGGCCAATGATAATTTTAAAAACTCAGCTAGAGTGAAAACGAGAAAATTTTTCGGAAATCGTCGGTATCGATATCACTGCCGCAAAAAAAGCAGTACGATCAACGGATGAATTTCTAATTTTGGTTTTAGGGTAAATGATAATGTATATACATGTGTAAATACAGTAAAAAGAAAGATGAGAAAAATGTTTAAGAACACTGATAACGTAAGCGATGGCAAAACCGTAAATAAAAGGTACTTTAGGAAAATAGTGGAAATTAAATAGTTTGAGTTTCAGAACAGCTACGAAATTTTTATTAATTATTATTAATAAAAATAAGATGTTTGAACATTCACTTTGAATTTTAATTTTCAACGGAATTGTCATAATAAATTACCGAGCGAAAGAGCCAAAGGAAAATTAAGAAAAGTTGGAGGACTAAAAGTAAAATTTACCATTTTTGTCTTACTATATAAGCAAGACTTAGAAAAATTTTGGCCATTTTTCCTTCTTCCATCCGTGACTTCTCTCTTCCATTTCAATTCAATTTTTCTTTGATTTTGTGAAGAAAAAGTGTTGGAATCATGAATTAAACACCATACAAACCATTATCCATCAAATTAAGCCATAGAAATTTAAGCAAATTCAAGAACAAAGGAAGTGAGAATTTCGGCCATTTTGAAGATTTTGGGTAAGTTGTTTATTTGTTGGTTTTTATGGTTTAATTAGGTTAATTAGGTGTTAGTAGGGTTGGGTAAATGGTTTAATTGCATCAATTGATGCATTAAATAATTTTCCCCAATTTTCAAACTCTAAAGTGAAGTTGTGTGACATGAATTTGTGCATATGAGTTAGGATGTGTAAATTGACTATAGAATAAGTTAATTGGATGTTTATTGGTATTTAATTTATGTTCACATTGTTGTAGAAAATTCGGTTGGAGAAAGTTGTCGATTTTGCCTATTGTGAGCAATTGAGAAATTTGGTAGCAAGGCAATTTTGCTAGGTGATTTGGAGTGCTAGGTGAGTCTTTTATGCATCAAATTACATGCCTAAATTGTTAGAATGAAATTTGAAATCCTTGAGTGAAAACCCTAAAGTGGCCGAACCACTTTGGGGCAAATTTGCCTGAATATTGTTCTTGTTTTCCCATGGCTTTTGTATGCCAATTTCATATACTTGATGAGGATTATTGAGTTGTGGTTGTTGCCTATAAATTGATTTCCATGTTTATGTTTATTGATAATTGAGGCAATGACAATATTGCACCAAAACCATGCCGAAAAATTCATAGGCCAACCATTTGAATGCCACCGTCGCCAGCGACAATGGCATGCCAATTGCGTCAACTTTTTTATCGTAAATGATCAATTTATGTTTGTTCCCATTATTGGTTGTTAGACCCTTGGTCATCGTTTAATCTATTATTATTGATGTCTTATTGGCTTTATGCTCATCCAATTGATTTCTGATGAGTTATTGATATTGTCGATACCATTATTTTGAAATGGTATCTATTGATATGTTTATCACTTCTATTGATTCTGAGATGATTTGACAGAGCTTTCATTTCGACAGGGTAGTAAGTTTAGGCTGTCGACTTTGTGCACATTGTATTGATTGATTCCCTATACTAGGAAGGGATGTCCTAGTCATAAGACATGATCCGTCTTATGTTATATTTATATACATATATTGTGATTTGTGCTTGACACATTTCTATATGTTTCATGGCTCTATATCTGTCATTTCAATCTTGTCCATTTGATATGTGCTTCTTGAATGTGATTGTTTACTTACAGTCATATTTTATACTTGATTCTATATTACAGACATTCTAGCAGTTTGATTCATTCATGTCATCTGCTTATTGCTTATTGATGTTCCATTATCTATTTTATTGGTCGATGCATATTAGATTCAATGAGTATCATATATACTCACCCTCTCACTGTTTTCCTCTCAGATGCAGAGTAGGAGGCAGATATCCCAGCTCTTTTGGCTCTCTGTGGATTCTGCAGATCGTGTGCCAATATAATATTATGAATACTGTATGATTTTTGAATGTTCATATCCTAGTTGCTCCATGGGTTTTGTATGGTATAGTTCGAGTATGAACATGTATGTATGGGAATATTGGAGATTATTAATGATATGATTATAGTATTTACAGAATGAATGGCAGAGTGACAGAATGATTAGTGTTATGTGAGTGATTGGTTATATATATTGTTATGTGATTGATGTTAGGTATATATGTTTTCGCTACGATATTGTGATTGCATTGTAGTATTTGATGGTATCTACGGGTGTCGGTCGCCTCGGCATCTCCCATACCCTAGGACCGTCACGATCCGGAATCGAGTCATAACAAAGATTTTAATAAGTAGGTGGGTGGTTGAATTATATTTATGAAGAAAGAGATAAGTTGGGATGAAATAAATGAATCTGAAAATGAAAGCATAAGGGTCAGACTTATATAGGTCCGCGTCTTCACTCTCATGAAGGCCACTGCTCATGTTTGGAACTGAAAATGTTTTTACAGCCGTGAAAGGGTGTTTAACACTCATGAAGGAAAATATGAGGAAACTTGAAATTCACTCAGGAAGTTTTCTCATAGTGGTGAAAGTTTCTCATGCTCTTGAAGAGACTGCTAAGTGGAAATCGCTTATATTTCTACATTCTAACTTGTCTAAAGTCAAACACACTCATGCCTAAATATGTTTATCATCTCAAATTCAATCATAAATCATCATGTATCATCATAAATCCATTCTAAGAGTAATCTATACTCAAATTACATTCTAGAGCATCTATCATAGACATATACACATATGAAATCATCTAGCATGCATCAAACAAAGCACAAGTAAATCTAATGCAAACATTCTCAACCATGCAACCCAAGCACCGAGTATTACAAAATTTCATATTTCATTAGTACTAACACATGGGACACTTTATTATAATTATTCTTATTTAATGAGCTCTTTAGTATTTGCATGACCTTGATGTTTAATGCAAATAGTTTCATATCATGCTCATACCATAGACTTCTAGGTTTTATATTGAATAAGCCATCTTATATAAGTCTCCATAAATCCTCATTTAAAATATCTAAGTAATCTTCCATTTTACAAACCCAAACTCTATAATTTCTATCATCAAAAAATGGTGGTCTATCTATTCTATATACATAATTCTTAAATGTTGCCATTGGATCTACTCTTAGATAGTTAAATCCGGAGTGAAGAACACAAACTATGATACCAATTAAAAGTCCCTTAGCAACCAAGAAGGAGGGTGAATTAGTAGTTGTACAAATTTAAAATCCAATCACAAATTAAAATTCATTAACAAAATAATTGAACTAATTATAGTGAAAACAAATATTCAATGTAATACCCTAGAAAACCCTACCATGATTTTATGATTAAAGTTCTCAGTATGTGGTTTGAAAATATCAAAATGACTAAAGATAATTTTGGAAACTCAGTTAGAGAAAAAAAGAAAAAAAAATTCGAAAATCATCGGTGTCGATATCGCTACCGCAAAAATAGCAGTCCGGTCGACAAATGAATTTCTGATTATGACTAGGGGTAAATGATTATGTATATGCATGTGTAAATACAGCAAAAAGAAAGAGGTGAAAAATGTTTAGGAACACTGAAAAAGTAAGTGATGGCAAAATCGTAAATAAATAGAAATTTAAGGGTATAATAGAATTTGGACTGTCTGAGTTTCAGAACGGCTCTGAAATTATTTTTATAATAAAGTATAAATAAAAATAAGATATTTGAATATTCACTTTGAAATCCAAATTCCAACAGGAACTGTCAGAATAAATTAGAAAAGGAAATATGGCAACAGCATAATTTAAGGAAAGTTTAAGGACCAAAATGAAATTTGCCAAATGTGACTTACTATATAAGCCACACTTAGAAATTTTTGGCCATTTTTCTTCTCTTCTTGTCCGAAAATATCTCCTCCTTCCCCCCATCCATTTTCCTTCAATTTTGTTAAGAAAGATCAATGGAAACTTTATTCAAACCGTGAATCTTCCATCCTCCATCCATTTGCTACTTTGGAAATCAAGAAATTTTCGAGAACAAAACACTTGAAGATTTCGGCCAAAGCATCAATTTGAGGTTAAATAATGTTTTGTTTGATTTTATGATTTATTTAGGGTTATTAGATGTTAATTAGATTGGATAATATATTTAATTGCATTAATTGATGCATATAGCATTTTTTCTCAATTTTCAAACCCTAAACCTAAGTTGTATAAATTGGCTATGTGATTTTGGATTAGTATATGTAAATTGAGTGTAGAATATGTTAATTGGAAGTTAATTGATGAGTATTTTATGGTTGGTTTGATGTAGAAAATCCATTTGAAGAAATTTGTCATTTTTGCCTACTTTGAAGAATTGGAGGCAAATCAATTTTGGTGACTTATTTGAAGTGTTAGGTGAGTCTTTTATGCATAAATTATCATGCCTAAAGTGTTAGAATGTCAATTGCAATTCATTCCCAAAAGTGACTTGTTGGTCGAACCCTAATTGGCCTTTTTGCCTTGGTTTTGCTTGTTTTTCCTGTGGCTTTTACAAGCCAATTTGATCCATTTAATATTGTTTATTATTGTGTTTATAATGCCCATAGAATTTCCTATAATGTGTGTTGATATTAATAATTGGGACAATGTTGGAGTTGCCCCCAAATTTTGTCAAATTGGCCACCCAAAGTTTCCCACCATGTGTTTGTCAAAATGCCTAGCTTAAAAATCCATAGGCCAACCATTTGAATGCCATCGTCACTAGCTAAAATGGCATGCCAATTATGTCAACCTTTTTATTCATAAATGACCAATTTATGTTTCATTCCATTGTTGGTTGCCAATATTTTGGTCATTATATAATCACTTGTTATTGCTATTCCATTGGTTCTATTGCTCATTAAATTGATTAATGATGAGTTATTGATACTTGGTGATGCCATTATTGTGAAATGGTATCTATTGATGTGTTTCTTGTTTCTATTGATTCCGATGTGATTTGATAGAGCTACCACCCCGACAGGGTAGTGAGTACGTACTGTTATGAGGCCTCGCCCGAGCACCTCCTCCCTCGGATCCAAGGGATCAGAGGAATGCCCTCATCCTTTTTTAGGGAACGATTTCTCACGGATAGACAGGCGACCTTAGCGCCCTTTCTTGGAAAATGATTTTTTGATGTTTTGAAGTCGCCACCTTAAGTTATTTTTATTGGAAAAATTTAAGGTAAAAACCCAATTTGACTCTAATTTTATCCCAAAGGAAAATAAGTACACTAGTCTTTGAAACCAAAGAGGATTCAGAGACTAGGTTTTCGGTTGAACTTGGCTTCTACTTTTAACGTTGATTTAAAGCGTTTTCATGAGCAGTTTATATAGATGCATGAATAGAATAATGAATGGATGAAAGAGATAAAACAGTTTTAGAGTGCGGTATTTAAATTATTATAATTCAGGAATCTCAAAATATGGGATATAGACTTTAGCCCTTATGGGTTCTAGGTCGATCACACATTCCCCAAATAATACATTTAATAAAAATAAATAGAAAAGAGATCGCTTTGATCCCTTTGGATTTTAAGCCCTTACGTAGCTTGCCTGCGTATCCTGTTGAATGGGAATCAAAACCCACGCAGTTCTCCCTTCTTGCGAAGGAGGGTTGATTTATGCCCAACTTATCATGTTTTGAACTCTTTATTTTGATGCTCTATCAAATAAAGGAGATTTGCCTATTTTGATACTTTATCAGAAATAAGGAAAGTTAGGAGACGATACATGCTCCTTTGCTTTTTGGAAAAGCGGCGGTCTGATTGTCCTTTTTGATCGGAGCTCCACTTTGGATCGGTTGAAGCCCCAAGAGACGGTCGGACTGTCTTTTATCTGATAATTCAAAACAAAATTAACAAAGTAATTTTGCTAGAAAATGATTTTTTAGGCTCCACGCTCCCCAAATTTAGTCCTTCTTTAGTTCAAAGAGAACTAAAGAAAATTGGGCTCCACTCGCCCCGAGTTGGTTATTCTTTAAACTTAAAGAGAGTTAAAGAAATAAGCAGAAATCAGTGTATAAGAGAGAAAGAGAGGAAATCCGAGAAGGAATGTCAACTTCAAGTGATTTTGGTGTATAAAATATGAAGGAGGGGCCTCATATTTTAGGCAAAGGGCTGCCACCGAAGGGGGGTGCCGCCGCAGCCGCCGCCTTGGCCTTTGGCGGCATGAGCAGAAAAGGAGGGCGGTAACCAAAAAGTGGCGCGAAACATCAGGGCGGTACTGCCAAAGGGGGGTGGCGGCACCGCCTCCTAAGGAGGGCGGCACCGCCCTGCCCTGAGGGTGGTAGCCCGGGTCTGATTCTAATCCGACATGTTTTTTAGTCCGTCTGAGTGCGAGTTTTGTTCCGGTGAGTGCCAATCAGGTTGGCAAGAGTCCGATGGGTACGAAAATCCAGTGTTCACGGCTGCCCTCCATCACGGTTGTCCAGTCTGGATGACAGACATGATGTAAGTGAACCGGGCTGTTTCTGCCTGCTTGGGACAAAAGAAACGCATTCTGATCGCATCTTGTGAGGTCTGGAGGTATGTAAGTGCAATCTGCCATGCTTCAGATAGTTTTCAATTTTTCTGACATTTTTCTATTTCTGTCATTTTTTGAATTACAGAAGCATCCCAGGTCTGATTTAGGCGAATGATAGGTCGATGGATAGAGAAAAATCATACGAATACAGCGGAACTGTCGGTGCTTGATTCTGACTTAAACTGTTTCAAAAATGCGAGTTACCTTGTTTTTACCTGTAGCGGAGACATAATGGTCATTTTTAACATTCTTGAAATCTATAAATAGGGATGAGGCTTTCTCATTCCCTTCACTCTCATTTTTACTTTTCTCTCTCTCTAGCTTTTCTCTCTCTAGATTTTCTCTCTAGAAATCTTTTACTCTCTCTCTTTCTAGATTTTCTCTCTAGATATATTTTTACTCTCTCTCTCTAGATTTTCTCTCTTTATGGCTTCACACTCTGGAAGTGCTACTAACAGTAGGAGGCGATATGGCTATGAGGCGCCGCGAGACAATCCTGACCTGGAAAATCTGCTTCAAGTACCAGAACAACACGTCTCATGGAACAACAGAATTAAGGTATTTTCCCAAGATTAATAATTTTAATTTTTTTTTATTTTTTTATTTTTTATTTTTTTTTTTTTTTTTTTGCTGAGTGAATTCCTTTGCTTGAAAGAGCACTGCACTTTAGAATAGGGGCGCCAGATCAAACTTAGCTTATATGGCTGATGCTCTATCAGTCGAATCTCCAGTAAAGACCCTGTTGGAGCCTACTGGTTTTGTGTTCTTCTTGAGGGTCAAAACGAACCCTGAGAGTAATGTAGCATTGATCAAGGCTCTGGCTAAGCGGTGGTGGGATACAACCAACACTTTCCATTTTCCATGCGAGGAGTTGACTATTACCCCGCTTGACCTGTCGATGCTGACCGGAATGCACTTCGAGATCGGTCATCTATATCTTTGCGATGATTGGAGGGTTTCCTTCACTCCTGAATATATGATTCAACTCATAGGTCAGGATCCACCCCAGGATCGCATATCGATACCTCACACTTGGCTTCAAGCTTGGCTGAGAGATATGGAGCCATTCACTGATATGCTATTTGATACTGCAATTATAGCTAGGCTGATGATGTTGATTCTGGCAGGATGTACATTTGGACACACCCATCAGGATACTATTAATCTAAACATTTTGCTTAGTTTGCTAGATGTGACTCAGCTTGGTGGGTATGATTGGGCTGGCGCTATTCTGAACATCATTTATAAGGAGATGTGTTATTTGTCTCGGGGAGCTTTCAATTCCTTTGGCGGGACTCACTTCATTTGGGAGGTATGCTCTCTGCATCCCTTGTTAAATCGAAAAGGCACCTTCTGCACCCATTGTAAATTCTGAACTGAGAGGTACTCTCTGTACTTCTTCTAAAATTCTGCTAAGTCTTTCTGACTTTCTTTGTCCTCAATGCTTGAAATAGGTCTAGGCTTATGAGTATTTTCCAATGTTGGATCCCACTCTTAACAACCCCAGGCTGGATGTCTTCCCTGCTGGTATCCTGTGGAACAGGGAATATTGGACTAGCCTTGGTATGCGCGAGTTCAGGACTATTCGAGCAGCCTCGACACCTTTCAGGTATCTTTTGATTTTACCTTATTCACACTTCCTGGTTTATACTTAACCATAATCCTCTTGCAGGTTGTGACGAAACCTTACACGGACAGGATGCAGCTAATGCCAGTAAAACTTGATCCGAGTGCCACAATGGCTTATTCTCGACTGTTACTTCGCTCTCCACACAACAAGTTGTACTACCTGGGGGAGAGATTCCGAGTTCAGACTATCAACAAGTGGGTAGTTCCAGCACACCCACCAATTGACATGCAGTGGAATATGGACATCCATGCCCCTGATGAGGCCTACACTGGTCTTCCCATACATCTGTATGTGACTTATCAAAATAATTATGTGTTATTCTGTCACACTCAGTTGATGGGACCCATTGGTGATCCTTGTCGACGATTAAGACGTTCGTCTAGCTCTGCTGGACCTTCTGTTGTTCGTCAAAGTTAGGCTTAAAGTGTGGGTACATCAATAGATCCTCCTTCAACTGACCCCAGTGTTACTCCTGGGACGCAAAATGATCTTAATCGGGTCGCTTTGATCCTTAACTTCTGGATATCTGAGAATATCTTCTACACTAGCGCTCATGGCAAGATGCAATCATACCGTTTTCTAGATGCGGTTCATCCTCTTGCACCAAAGCTACCTGATAACATTGAGGTATGTTCATGTTCTTTTTCTAGGTTTTGCTTTCGGAAATGATCCTTAAGCTCGCAATATCTCTTAGCTTTGCTTTCGAAAATGATCCTTAAGCTTGCAATACCTCTTAGCCTTACTTTCGGAAATGATCCTTAAGCTTTTGGCTTTTTTTTTCTGCAGGTTAACATGGAATGAATTCATCATACCTATCGCATGGGATGCAGAATGGAGTTAGCTCTGTCGGGCATGCTGACTCGACTTGATATTCAGGCTGAACCACCTCATTAATCGGAAGACCCCCATCGGAGTCGGCGGAGAGACTAGTGGCCTTTTTTAGCACTTTTTTTTCTTGCACTGTTCTGTTTATGCTTGTTTATGAACAATGACGTACGAATGATATATGCTTTATGTATGCATGTATTTATGATATTTTAGCTGATTACACATGTTATGAATGCAGATGAAAAAATGTTGTGTAGTGTTATTTTATGCCTAAATGCATTTAAATGCCTAAAAAATGCCAAGGGATTCCAGAAATGTCCTAAAATGTCCCAAAAAACCTTAAAAAATTGAAAATTTCTCAAAAGATTTTGCAGGAAAAAGGGCACTGTCGCCGGGATGAAGGGGCGGTGCCGCCCTGGCACTATTTTGGAGCTTGGCTGTACCGTCACCACAAAAGAGCAGTGCCGCCAAAGGTTATGGTTGTGCCGCCCATACTGAGTGGTGGCATCGCCCTGGCCTGGGCGTCCAAGCCAAATTGGGCTGATTTTTTCTATAAATAGGGTCCAAATCTCTTTCAAAAGTCATTCTGCCTCTCCCTTTTCACTCAAATTTCCCATGGAGCCCTATTATAGTCACCATATGTTTTTGTGGACCAAAAACCTAGACAAAGTCAAAAAGATTAATTTGGGCAAGTATAGGATCAATTCTGTTCTGACTTTGAGGGATGTGAAAGTGGATTGAGATTTTCTGAGAGCCTGTCTGAGGTTTTGGGATCCTGCTGATCATGTGTTCCAATTTGGGGCGAGCATGGAGGAAATATGCCCCACTTTCGAGGAATTCAGTGTTATCCTTGGAAGTAATCCGAATGCCACTCTACCTGTCCCTGAATACCAGGTCGGATACTTTCGCTCTTTTAAGAGGCTCCTTGGATTGGAACAAGAGCTTTACTAGCTCTATGGTCATGGGAGACCAAATCAATCTGACTGAAGTCACAGCTGAGTTTCAATACCCAGAAAATACAGGGGATATGGTGAGACAAAAGCACAGGATGACAGCGTTGGTTCTGTGTTTGACAGCTGGATGCCTATTCTTTAGCTCACCTGGTTGGTGAGATGTTCGAGTGGTGGAACTGGTTGCTCAGATGGAGCGAGGGTGCACTATTGCCAGTCTGATTTTGGCAGAGACCCTGTAGAGCTTGGATGGAAACTATAGAGTTGAGGGGCCTTGGTCTGTTAGCCCAGTCATTTTGCAGGTAGAAATGTCTTGTACTTCCTCCTCACATTTTTTCATTCCTTTTTTTTTTAACCTTTTATTTCTCTTCCAGGTTTGGCTTAAGGATCACCTATAGGTGTTGGCTCCTCCAGATAGGATGCCCTATTTAGCTGCATAATACCACATGAAGAGGGCTCTGATTCGTTTTAGTTCAGAAAAGGAGTGGACCTCCTAGTTTTTAGAGCTGGATTCTATAGATCTGCTTTGGTACTGCTCTTGGTACAAGATTGACTCATTTATCACGATGAGCTATGGGTATAAGATGGTTTGCCTGCTAGGTATTTCCATGACCTCATTTTATCAGGGCACTAGAGTCTTGAGGCAAATGGGCCAACCCTAAGACACCTTAGTAGACGAAGTTGTTTACCCTTCATCTTTGATTACCGGTCCTGTTTCCCAGGCCATAATGAATGGCTGGAGGCGAACGATTCGCTTTGTGAGCCCTGCTGGCTTATCAAGCAAGCTGGAGGATTATGATTCCTAGTTCATCCGGGAAGTTTGGCCTATTGAGAAGATCAGGCGAGTAGCCTTGATTACAGAGTTGGAAGCAGACACAGAGGCTGGGGTTACTGAGATAGATGCAGTAACGAGACCAGAGGACACTGAGGTGATGCAGGGTGAGTTGGAGAAAAAGATTGGACTAGATTCACCTGCGATTGGAAATAGTGATTCTGATGACTCGAGGGATATGCATCTTAGGAGAAGACGAATTTAAACTCTGCACTCCATCTTTTGGATCATATTTTAGACTTCTTGTTTGTTTTGAAAATATGAACTCTTTTGAATGAAATATAAAGGAATTTTTGCTACTTTGACTCTAACAGAATGAGACACGACAGAATTTAACGCAATTGAACATAGAAAGACTAGACTATGATTCATGAAACCCAATTCAAAATCAGGCTCTTTTCTTTTCTTCTTCTTTTCTTTTTTTTTTATTTTATTTTTATTATTTTATTATTCATTTCATTCATCATTTTTTTTTCATTCATTTTTTTTATTTATTGCTCTAATTTTTGCCCGAACCACCCTTTCGGGTTTTCAACTAGTCAAGCTACTCTAATTTTTGCCTAAGCCGCCTTCTTCAGTTTTTCAACTTAGCGAGCACACATCAATTAGTCTGGGCAAAAATGATAATTTTATTATGCATTGGACCGTACCCAAAGTGGGTTGCTTACGTATCTCCATTTGTATATATCTTTTTTACACACCAAAATTTCTTTTAGGAGAATCAGGTCCTCGTAGTTCTATTCATACAATGCAGCATGAAATGGAATTTACACAAAGTATCTTTTCAGTTGATCAAGATTGCAAGGATTTGAGAATTCAATCCCATCCAGATCCATGAGTATGACACCTCTACCAGATAGAATCTTTTTGAGCACATATGGGTCGGCCCAGTTTGGTCTGAACTTCCCTCTTGGATCATACACAGGAGCTCTGATTTCCTTTAGCACTAAGTTGCCTTCTTCTAATCCCCTATCAAATACCCTTTTATTGAAATGACGGGCAAGTCTTTGCTGAAATCCTTGGATTTGATAGAGTGCATCCATCCTTTTCTTATGTATAGCGTTCAACTGGTTATGGTATCCTTTAATCCATTCCATTTCACTCAACTGGTTTTCCTGTATAACCCTCGCAGAGTGGATTTGCACTTCAACTGGAAGCACCGCTTCCATCCCGTATACCAGGGAATATGGAGTTGCCCCTATTGGCGTGCGTATGGAGGTTTTGTATCCCCATAATGCAAATGGGAGGTGCTCATGCTAGCCTCTATGATTAATAATCATCTTCTGCAGAATTGACTTAATGGTTTTATTCACTGCCTCGACTACCCCATTAGTTTGAGGGCGATAAGGACCGATGATGCTGAATCTTTTCCTTCTTGAATAGACTTGCTACTTCCTTTTGGAAATGGGAACCATTATCTGTGACTATCTCAAATGGTAGTCCAAACCGACAAATAATGTTAGTTTGAATAAAGTGTGCTACTTTCTTAGAATTCAACACATGGTAAAAGGCTGCTTCTACCCATTTTGTGAAGTAATCTATTGCTACCAAAATATACTCATGTCCATTTGAAGATTTAAGACTGATGCATCCTATGACATCAAGACCCCATGTAGCAAAGGGCCAGGGAGTTGCAGTCGGATGCAACGGGACAGGAGGTTGCTTCTGAAGCTTGGAAAATATCTGTCATTTGTGATATCTTTGTACAAACTTAGCACAGTCTCCGTTCATTGTGAGCCAAAAATACCCTAAATTCGTGATTTTTCTGGCTAACATAAAACCATTCATGTGCGGGCCTTCATAGCCGTTATGCACCCATTCCATGACCTGCTGAGCTTCCTCTTCTATCACACATCTGAGGTGGATGTTATCCCATGCTCTTATGTATATCACGTCACCATTTGGTATGAAATTGCTGGCCAATTGCCTTAGGGTCCTCCGATCTAATTTAGAGGCCCCTTCCAGATACTGGACATTCTTCAGAAGATTGAATATGTCCCAATACCATGGCTTGCCATCAGCTAACTAAACTTGCATGCATACTGTGTCATAACCTGGTCGCCTTCGCACTTTGATAACCACAGGTCGTATAATTTCATTTCCTACCATGTCAATCATAGAGGCCAGAGTTTCCAGAGCATTAGCGAATTGATTCTTTGTTTGAGGTAAATAATGGAAAGATAATTCATGAAAACTTTATGCTAGATCAGCTACGCGTTGATAGTAAGGAACTAAACACTCTTCTCTTATCTTCCATTTTCCCAAAGCTTGTGAAATAATCAAAATCGAGTCCCTGTAAACCTCTAAGTAATCAATTCTCATGTTGGTGGCTACCTCTAAACCACATATGCAAGCTTCGTATTCTACTTCATTATTTGTCACCTCAAATGCTAACTTAATGGCCATCGGTAAATGATACCCATCGGGTGTGACAAGTACAATTCTAGCACCATACCCTTTGCTATTGGCTGCTCCATCAAAATAAAACTTCTAGACTTCGGGTTCTAACTCCATGACGTCCTCATCTAGAAACTGAGGTTCAAATGATTCGCCATCTATCGGTGCAGCAGCTAATTGGTCAGCTATTACACTTCCTTTGATAGCCTTCCTTGAAACATATTGGAGATCGAAAGCTGTTAGAACTGCCAACCATCGTGCCATTTTGTTATTAAGAATCGGCCTCTACATAAGGAATTTCAAGGGGCTAATGTCAACGAGGACATACGTAGTATATGAACCCAAATAATGTTGCAGTTTATGGCATACCCATACCAAAGCAAAACATAATTGTTCAATCTGATTGTACTTGAGCTCATGAGCAAGCATGCACTTACTCAAATAGTAGATGGCATTTTCCTTATGTGAATTCACAGCCTTCTGAGTGAGCATTTCCCCTATAGCTTCTTTAGTCACGGAGAAGTATAGCAACAAAGGTTTACCGAGCTTAGGTGGTTGTAAGACAGAAGGGGTTAGCAAGTATTGCTTGATCTTTTCAAGAGCTTACTGAAATTCATCATTCCATTCCTTAGGGACTCCCTTCCTTAGCTTAAAGATGGGTCCACAAATGTCAACCAGTTAGGAAATGAACCGATTGATGTACCATAAACGTTCTAGAAATCCTCTAATCTTTTTCTCTGGTTTTGGAGCTGGCATCTCTAGAATGGCTTTTGACTTAGCTGGGTCTACTTCTATCCCCTTTTTACTGACCATGTGGCTCAGAAACAATCCTGAGGATACACCAAAAACACACTTTGCTGGATTCAACTTTAGATTGTATTGTCTCAACCTAAGGAAGAAATGCCTTAATGCATCTATGTGTCCTTTTGTTGTTCTGGATTTGATGACCATGTCGTCAATGTATACTTCCACATCTTTGTGAATCATGTCATGAAAGATAGCTGTAGCCATTCTTTGATATGTTGCCCCGACATTCTTTAAACCAAAAGGCATGACCTTGTAGCAGTAGGTGCCCCATTCTGTCACAAAGGCTGTCTTTTCCTTGTCAGGTGTGTAGACTTGTATTTGATTATATCTCGCATATAGATTAGTCAAAGAGACTACTTCAAATTCATTCATACGGTCAACCAATAAGTCTATGTAGGGTAGAGGAAAATCATCTTTTGGACAGGCTTTGTTCAAATCCCTGTAATCCACATACATTCTGACTTTCCCATTCTTCTTGGGCACAGGTACTATGTTGGCCAGCCACGAAGGGTAAGTGACAGGTTTAATGAAACCGTTCTTCAATAACCTGGTGACCTCTTCTTTAATCTTGAGAGACCATTCTGTCTTTATCCTGTGTAACTTCTGCTTTACAGGCTTCACATCCTCATAAGTTGAAATCTTGTGGACCGCTATGCTTAGATCGATACCCGTCATGTCTTCAGGTTCCCAGGCAAAACAATCTAAAAATTCTTGAACAATCTTGATTAAAGAAACTTTATCATGGAATGATGGTGCAATAAATGTTAATTTCAATTTATCATCTGTGCCCACATTTATTGATTCTTTATTTTGTTCTTTTATTTCATTTATTTCTTTTTCTTTTGATGCCTCTTTTAAATTGAATTCATGGAGAGGGGAAAAAGACTCAAGAATATAGAGGAAAATTGGACTGTTTTATTATTAGCAAAAGTTTTGTCTTCACATACTACATCCAAATGAAAAGAAGGACCAGGAATATCCTTTACAGACTCCATAGAAGAAAAAGAAGAAACAAATTCAACAGACTCTGACTCGTACTTGGCAGGGAAAGAAAACAAAACATCAAGGCCAGGAAGCTTCTCAATATGCCAGTTATCAAGTGCAGCCAAGGTTGGATAGATAAGTTTGGTGGGGTCTGATTCCAATTCGTCTCCAATCATAAGGACTTGCTCAAAGAGAGTAGCCTCTATATCTTCCTAGCAATCATGCTCTAATAGGTAGATGGGCTCACAATCCTCTAAATTGAGCTTGATATCAAAGAAAATTTCAAATCCTGGGATTAGTTTTTTAGTTGCAGGGCAAAACCATGGTTTAGCAAAACCACAAAAAGGAAAATCTTCCCCTTCTTTTACAAAATACCCATTTAAAGTTCTGAAGTAAGGGCACATCTGCCAACCAAAAGCTTGACCTCTCCTTTTGGCTCTCACCTCAACCTCCTCTAAATCCTCTTGGGTAGGGTTGTAACCAAGTCTAAAATGTGGGTTGGCTACTAGATATTCATCGAAAGAGATTATCCCTTGCTAGTTCCCCCCAAGACCTAAACCAGGGAAGTAGTTCATTTTCTTCAAAATGTTAGCCACAACTATATTTCCGAAAAGATCAAAATCAAAGGGGACTAACTCTTTACCTCTTTCTTATTCAATGAACTGGATGGTGTCAAAAGAGAAACCAGACAAAGGGACAATGTTCGGCTTGGGCTGAATCCCCAAAACGGGTGTAGAGCTAGGAACCTCACTTTTACCATATATGTCACCCTTAATAGTTATCACAGCATCCCTATAAGGCATTTTAAGTAGTTGATGCGGAAAGGATGGGACTGCTCTTGCTTTATGGATCTAAGGTCTCCCGATGAGGAGATTAAAACAAGCAGGGACATCAATCACTTGGAAAGGGATTGGAATAGTAATTGGTCTAATTGTCACACCGAGAGTTGCCACACCCAAAACTTCTCTCCTGGTGTTATCATACACCCTCACAATCTGGTCAGAGTGGGTAAAATCCGTAGCTTCCAAGCCCAGACAACTTGCAACTTTTAATGGGCAAACATTCAGAGCCGACCCATTATCTATTAAAACCATCGGGACTGTCTTCCCTTGGGTCATCACGGTTACATACAGTGTGTGATTGTGATTTTTTCCTTCTTTAGGTAAATCCTGGTCTATGAAAGAGATAGAAGCCACCTTGGTTGAGCTAGTGAGTGAGGCAACCAAGGCTTCAGGAGAAATGTTGATTGGAGCTTGGCATTGATTTAACGCCTTGTAAAGAGCTTGGCGATGTGGAAAGGATGATTGGATGAGACTCCAAATAGAGATGCTGGCTTGGGTTTTCTTCAATTGCTTTAGGATAACATCCTCTTTGGGCTTATTGTTTATCTTTTCCATAGGAGGGGGGACATGCTGAACAGGCTGTTGAACTAACGAACTCGGCTGATAAGGTCTCCCACTTTGGGTCATTTCTTCGACAAAATCATTGAGGTCTAAAAGGCAACAACAACCTTCATTTGATCGAATCAAAGAGATCAAATCAAGTTCTGAGTCGTAAGAGTGAAGAACATTAACATTGGCCTGATGGTTGGGCAGAGGATTTGTGGTGATGTTAGGTCTGGCTCTTGGTGGGATTATCTCTCGATTGTCCACCAGGTCTTGGATTTTGTGTTTCAAGGTTTTGCACATTTCTGTTTTGTGCCCCGTACCTTGATGGTACTCACAGTACTCATTTGTATTTCAACCTCTAGGATAAGTGTTTGGAGGTGCTCTGGGTTCTAGAGGCTTGAGCAGATTTTATTCCAAAGCCTTTTTGTACACCAAAATCAAAGGCATACTCAAATCAGTGAAAGCTCTCCTTTTAAGTCTCATAAGAGGATGATTAGAAATAGCAGCAACTTCCCCGCCTTTCTAATTGTAGGGAGCATTGTGGCCATAATAAGTCCTTTTCCTATACCTTGAACCAGAGGATTCTTCTTTAATTTGCCCATTTTGGATCAAATCCTCTATTTTTGAAGCAGTGGTAATAAGATCTTTAAAATCTGACAAGTACTGGGTTTAAAGACAAGTCTGATAACTTGGGAGGAGATTCTTGATAATTATGTCGATCTGTTCTTGCTCAGTAAGCCTGTTCATCATTTGGATTGCTTTAGCCCTCCATCTTGTGAGGAAAATGGAGAAAGACTCCCTTTGTTGCTGTTTGGTGGTTTCCAAATCCCTCCAGGTGATGTCCACCTCGAGATTATAATGATATTATTTGACAAAAGCATTACAAATATCATCCTAACTTTTCTTGAAATTGGAGTCCAAATCGACAAACCATCTCATTGCAGCCCCTGTGAGTGACTGTTGGAACAATTGAGCAAGGAGATCATTGTCCATCCCAAATGGGTTCATGGCTCCCACATACATTTTTAAATGAGTTTTTGGACAAGTGGTGCCGTCAAATTTGTCCATACTAGGCATCTTGAACTTTGAAGGAACCCTGGCATTTGGAAAAAGGGTAAGAGCATCAACATCAATGAGATCCTCATGCTTCTTAATGTTTTTGAGAAGCCTTTCCATGGCTTCAAATTTTTCCATTAATTTCTTCATTTCAGTTGGGTTGGAGCTTTCTCCTCCACGAAAAAGATTCAGGGAGGAGGATGGAGATGTTCGGCTATGCAGATTGGTAACCGGAGGAGTGTCAATTTCAAGACCTTTCCCACTATTTGTTAGATCAATAATAGGACTTGGCCGAAGGGATGAAAATGCGTCAGGAGCATTGGCTTGATGGGTACTTGATCCTTGACCCATCATTGTTTTCACCTCAGTGAGGATGGATTAGCGTTGTGTATCAAGGGCATGGTTTAGGGCAACACTGAAATTATCTTCTTATTTCTTGAGCAGAGTTGCTAGAAGTGTTTCTATGGCTTCCATACTGGGTACAGCGACCTCCATTGGTACCTTTGAAAAGAAAAATACTTTGAATCAGGTCATGGAATGGTCTGAACAAAACCTAAGCAAAGATGGAAAAAGGGGACCTAATCTGGGTAAGGTTTTGAGAGGCTGTGGGTTATGGTTTGACCATTGACATCTTTGGTTTTTAATCCACAAATGCATGAATGCATGGTTGGGCTTGAATGCATGGTTATATATGAAAAGATTGGTTCATGATGACATTTTAACATTATCATGGCTCATGGGCCCTAAGGTCCAGGGTCTAACTTTTATTACATGAAGGCTAGGTGGTTTGGTTTAAAGGGCACCCGTCACACTAGAGCAGTGAATATACCTAACCACATGTGAAACAATGAGTTTCGCGTGGGTCCAATAGTACGACTGCTCGTTACACCTCAAAAAAGATTTGAGGATTCGTCGCGAGGTGGATGCTTTTGCTATCTCCCAACATACTCAAAGAGAGTTGTCGGATCAATGCTACTCGATATCCAAAGGTTGAATTTTGTAACTGGTGATGTAGTGATGCATGAAAATCAAGGTTAAACTAAAAGCCAAGTAAAAAGTTTTTGAAAATATTTTCAACCAATTGGTAGTCCTCTTTAACTTTTTTTTTTTTTTAAAAAATCAATCTCCAGTGGAGTCGCCAGCTGTGAGGCCTCGCTCGAGCACCTCCTCTCGCGGATCCAAGGGATCGGAGGAATGATCTCATCATTTTTTTTAGAGAACGATGTCTCACGGATCGATAGGCGACCTTAGCGCTCTTTCTTGGAAAATGATTTTTTGATGTTTTGAAATCGCCATCTTAAGTTATTTTTTATTGGGAAAATTTAAGGTAAATACCCAATTTGACTCCAATTTTATCCCAAAGGAAAATAAGTGCACTAGTTTTTGAAACCAAAGAGGATTCGGGAACTAGGTTTTCTGTTGAACTTGGCTTCTAATTTTAACATTGATTTAAAGCGTTTTCATGAGCAGTTTATATAAATACATGAACAGATTAATGAATGGATGAAAGTGATAAAACAATTTTAGAGTGCGGTATTTAAATTATTATAATTCAGGAATCTCAAAATATGAGATATCGACTCTAGCCCTTATGGGTTCTAGGTCGATCACACATTCCCCGAATAATACATTTAATAAAAACAAATAGAAAAGAGATCGCTTTGATCCCTTTAGATTTTAAGCCCTTACGTAGCTTGCCTGCGTATCCCGTTGAATGGGAATCAAAACCCACACAGTTCTCCCTTCTTGCGAAGGAGGGTTGATTTATGCCCAACTTATCATGTTTTGAACTCTTTATTTTGATGCTTTATCAAATAAAGGAGATTTGCCTATTTTGATGCTTTATCAGAAATAGGAAAAGTTAGGAGACGATACCTGCTCCTTTGCTTTTTGGAAAAGTGGCAGTCTGATTGTCCTTCCTGATCGAAGCTCCACTTTGGATCGGTTGAAGCCCAGGGAGACGGTCGGATTGGCTTTTATCTGATAATTCAAAACAAAATTAATAGAGTGATTTTGTTAGAAAATGATTTTTTAGACTCCACGCGCCCCGAATTTAGTCCTTCTTTGGTTCAAAGAGAACTAAAGAAAATTGGGCTCCACTCGCCCCGAGTTGGTTATTCTTTAAACTCAAAGAGAATTAAAGAAATAAGCAAAAATCAGTGTATGAGAGAGAAATAGAGGAAATTCGAGAAGGAATGTCAACTTCAAGTGATTTTGGTGTATAAAATATGAAGGAGGGGCCTCATATTTATAAGCAAATGGCTGCCACTGGAGGGGGGCGGCGGCGGCACTGTGGCCTTTAACGGCACAGGCAGAGAAGGAGGGCGGCAGCCAAAAAGTGGCGCGAAACATCAGGGCAGTACCGCCCAAGGGGCTGGCGGTACTGCTAAAAGGGGCGGTGGCACCACCTCCTAAGGAGGGCAGCACCGCCCTGCCCTGAGGGTGGTAGCCCGGGTCTGATTCTAATCCGACGCGTTTCTGAGTCTGTTTGAGTACGGATTTGGTTCCAATGAGTGCCAGTCAGGTTGGCACGAGTCCGAGGGGTGCGAAAATCCAATGTTCACAACTGTTGGCATTATGCACAATGTATTATTATGCCCTAGCTGGGAAGGGTTATCAGTCCTAGTCATAAGACCTGATCCGTCTTATGTTTATTGATATGTGTATCACACATATTCTATGTGTTTCATAGCTTTGTATTTGTCTTATCCATGTGATATACTCTCCATTGATGTGATTACTGACTTTTCAGTCATTTTTGTACCTGATTCTGTATCCATAGATTTTTTTTAGCAAATTAATTTATTTATTTCATTTGCCTATTGTTTATTGATATTCCATTACCTATTTATTGGTCGATGCATATTAGATTCACTGAGTATCTTATATACTTATCTTTTACCGGGTTTAATTCTCCAACAAAACTTCAAATAAATAAAATATCATCATTTTCATGTCCTAATATTCTTTTCTACCTTTAAATATCATGTTAATTTTCATAAAACTCGAAAGGGTGTGAAATGACCATTTTGTCCCCAGTTCACCAAAAATTTAATTTTTCCCGATTTCTTCCTAACAGCCTTTAAACCACTTTTACACGTATAATACTTCCTAAAACATACATATACATTCAATTCAAGCATAAACATGCATTAACACACAATTTTCAAACAAAGGAAGAACCTTTTAGGTTTGCCCTTTAGAGTTCAAGTTCTAAGTTTTAACTGAAGTGTTACACTAACACACCGGCTGTATTTATGGATCTGATGAACAAGGTGTTTAAGCCATTCTTGGATAAGTTTATCATAATGTTCATTGATGATATTCTTATCTATTCCAAGAGTGAGGAGGAGCATTCAGAGCATCTAAGGATGGTATTGCAGACACTTTGAGAGCATCAGCTATATGCTAAATTGTCTAAATGTTAGTTCTGGCTAACTGAAATGTGTTTTCTGGGTCATATGGTTTGTTAAGATGGTATTATAGTAGATCCTCAAAAGGTTGAAGCAGCTGTAAATTGGCCTCAACCTTTTAGTATTTCAGAGATTCGTAGTTTCCTTAGTATGGCAAGATACTACAGAAGATTTGTGAAGGTTTTCTCCAGAATTGTTGCTCCATTAACTAAGATGATTCGAAAACAAGAGAGATATATATGGACTGATGAGTGTGAGAGTAGTTTTCAGACTTTGAAGACTTGCCTCACAAGTGCTCCAATGTTAGCATTGACAACAGAGGATAAGAAGTTTACAGTGTATTGCGATGCTTCTCGAATTGGATTGAGGTGTGTTTTGATGTAGCTCCGAAGAGTGATTTCCTATGCTTCTCGATAGTTAAAGAAGTATGAGGTGAACTATCTGACACATGAATTAGAGATGGCAGCAGTAGTGTTTGCACTGAAGATCTGGAGACATTATTTGTATGGGTCTAAATGCAAGATATATACTGATTATAAAAGTTTGCAGTATATACTTCAGCAAAAGGATCTGAACCTCCAATAGCGCAAATGGATAGAATTGCTAAAAGATTATGATTATGAGATCCTTTACCATCTGGGTAAGGCTAATGTTGTAGTAGATGCACTGAGCAAGAAAACTATGGGCAGCTTAGCTCACATCTCAGTTTTCAGGAGACCTTTGATCCGTGAAATGAAGGAGTTAGCTGATATGGGTATAGAGTTAGATTTGGGATCCCTAGATCGAAACCAAGCTCTGATAGCCCAATTTCGGGTTAAGCCATTATTGATTGATGGCATTAAGGTGGCACATGATAGGGAACCATATCTATTGAAGCTTAAGGGTGATATTCTGAATGGTAAGGCAGTAGAGTTCACAGTAGAGAATGATGTACTGAAGTGTGGGAAGCAGATATGCGTACTCGACATTGATGACCTACTAGATCAGATTATGAGAGAGGCTCACTATTCATCATATAGTGTACATCCAGAAATTTTCAAGATATACCATGATCTGAGGGAGGTGTATTAGTGGTCTGGTATGAAGAGAGATGTAGCTCAGTTTGTCTCTACATACTTAGCCTGTCAACGGGTTAAATTTGGGCATTAGAAGCCGTCTGACTTGCTTTAGGAGATAGAGTTGCCAGAGTGGAAATGGGAGCAGATTACTATTAAATTTATAGTCGGTTTACCAAGGACTACACGGGGTTATAACTCCATATGGGTTATTGTAGATCGATTGACAAAGTCTGCTCATTTCCTTAAAGTGAAGACTACTTACTCTGCAACTCAGTATGCACAGTTGTATGTGGACAAGATTGTACGGCTTCATGGAGTGCCAATGATGATCATATCAGATAGGGATACGCAGTTTACCTCTCAATTTTAGCAGAAGTTCCAGGAGGCTATAGGAATCCAGTTATGGTTCAGTACAGCTTTCCATCCACAGATCGATGGACAGTCAAAGAGGACCATCCAGACGTTGGAAGATATATTGAGATTATGTGTTCTGGATTTCAATGGTAACTGGGATCAGTATCTGCTACTGATTGAGTTTTCCTACAACAATAGTTACCACTCTTCTATTGGAATCGCTCCATATGAAGCACTGTATAGTAGGAAATGCAGATCTCCAGTGTGTTGGGTGGAACCAGGAGAGAAATGGATAGAGGAACCAGAATTGATTAAAGAGACAATGGAAAAGGTGCATATCATTAGAGATCGGATGAAGACCGCTTTCAGCAGACAGAAGAGTAATGTCAATCCAAAGCGAAAGGATGTTTATTTTGCAATTAGTGACCATGTCTTTCTTAAAATCTCACCAATGAGAGGTGTTATGAGATTTGGAAAGAAAGGGAAGTTGTCACCAAGATGTGTTGGCCCATTTGAGATACTTGAGAAGATTGACAATATGACTTACAGATTGGCTCTTCCACCAAATTTGAGCCATGTTCATCCGGTGTTTCATATTTCTATGCTGAGAAAATATGTGTCTGATCCATCGCATGTATTGGAGGTACAGGATATTGGGGTTAACCATGACTTATCATTTGAGGAGCTACCCGTAGAAATTATGGATCGACAAGTCAGACAACTAAGGAACAAAGAAATCCCTATGGTTAAAGTGTTATGGAGGAATCATTTGATGGAAGAGTGCACATGGGAAAGCGAGTAGGACATGAAGGACAAGTATCCATTCCTGTTCCAACATTGAGGTATGTGTTAATTTAAATTCAAGGATGAATTTTTTTAGAGGGTAGAATGTAATACCCGAGAAAAGTCTAGTATGATTTTATGATTAAAGTTTACAGTATGTAGTTTGAAATTATCGAAATGACTAAAGATAATTTTAGAAACTCAGTTAGAGCTAAAACGAAAAACTTTTCCGGAAATCGTCGGTGTCGATATTGCTGCCGCAAAAATAGCAATCCGGTTGACAAATGAATTTCTAATTCTGACTAGAGATAAATGATTATGTATATACATGTGTAAATACAGTAAAAAGAAAGAGGTGAAAAATATTTAGGAATATTGAAAAAGTAAACGATGGTAAAACCGTAAATAAATGAAACTTTACGGTTTTGGACTGTCTGAGTTTCAGAATGGCTTTGAAACTACTTTTATAATAAAGTATAAATAAAAATAAGATGTTTAAATATTCACTTTGAAATCCAAATTCTGACAGGAACTGTTAGAATAAATTACAGAAGGAAATGTGGCAAAAGCATAATTTAAGGAAAGTTTAAGGACCAAAATGAAATTTGCCAAATGTGACTTACTATATAAGCCACACATAGAAATTTTTGGCCATTTTTCTTCTCTTCTTGTCCGAAAATTTCTCGTCCTTCTCCCATCCATTTTCCTTCAATTTTGTTAAGGAAAATCAATGGAAACTTGATTCAAACATTGAATCTTCCATCCTCCATCAATGTGCTACCTTGGAAATCAAAAAAAAATTCAAGAACAAAGCACTTGAAGATTTCAACCAAAGCATCAATTTGAGGTAAAATTATGTTTTGTTTGATTTTATGATTGATATAGGGTTATTAGATGTTAATTAGATTGGGTAATATGTTTAATTGCATCAATTAATATGTTTAATTGCATCAATTGATGCATATAATATTTTTCCCCAATTTTCAAACCCTAAACCTAAGTTGTATGAATTGGCTAGGTGATTTTGGATTATTATATATAAATTGAGTATAGAATATGTTAATTGGAAGTTAATTGATGAGTATTTTATGGTTGGTTTGATGTAGAAAATCCATTTGAAGAAATTTGTCATTTCTGCCTACTTTGAAGAATTGGAGGCAAATCAATTTTGGTAGCTTATTTGAAGTTTTAGGTGAGTCTTTTATGCATCAATTATCATGCCTAAAGTGTTAGAATGTCAATTGCAATTCATTCCCAAAAGTGACGTGTTGGTTGAACCCTAATTGGCCATTTTTGCCTTGGTTTTGCTTGTTTTACCTATGGCTTTCCCAAGCCAATTTGATCCATTTAATATTGTTTATTATTGTGTTTATAATGCCTATGGAATTGCCTATAATGTGTATTGATATTGATAATTGGGAAAATGTTGGAGTTGCCCCCAAATCTTGTCAAATTGGCCGTCCAAAGTTGCCCACCATGTGTTTGTCAAAATGTCTAGCTTAAAAATCCATAAGCCAACCATTTGAATACCATAATTTCACATCCATATATATGGTTCTTTACCATTTGAAGGCATGAGGAGGAGGAATTCAATTGTTTAATTTAAGGTATGATTCTTAAACTTTAGTTTTTAATTTAATTTAAGATTTCTATAGCTCGATTTAACAAATAATTGAGATAATTAAGCTAAAAGTCTAAATAATGGACTATGGTTTAAAGGGGATCCTGAATCTGTGTTAAGACAGTAACTTGTAGTTCAAATTTTGAATTTTTAATTTATGAATTTGAGGATGGAAAAAACATAAAAATTGTAGATAAATATGTTAATTTGATGTCTGCAAAAGAAATTGATGAAATTCGAAGTGATGAGAGAGTAATTGAACAAAAATCGTGACTGGCCAGAATTAAGTTTTCTGAAATTTTGCTACTGTGTTTTAATTGTTTAGAATGATAGAGGCAGAATTAGAAGAAGTGTTCAACATGAAAAGTATTCATTTATTTCATATTTTATTAGTACTAACACATGAGAACACTCTATTATAATTATTCTCATTTAATGAGCTCCTTAGTATTTGCATGGCTTCAATGTTTACTGTAAATAGTTTCATATCATGCTCATACCATAGATTCCTAAGTTTTATAATGAATAATCCATCTTCTACAATTCCCATAAATCCTCATTTAAAACATCGAGGTAACCTTCCATTTTACTAACCCAAACTCTATAATTTTTACAATAAAAAAATGGTTGTTTATCTATTCTGCATGTTGAATTCTTAAATATTGTCATTGGGTATACTCTTAAATGGTTAAATCCGGAGTTAAGAGTACAAGCTATAATATCAATTGAAAGTCCATTGAATACCAAGAGGGAAGGTGAATTGGTTGTTTGACAAATTTAAAATCTAATCACAAATTAAAATTTATTAACAAAATAATTGAACTAATTATAGTAGAAGCAAATATTCAATGTATATAAACCAATTCAACTATAAATATGTGAATATGAATGAGCAATGCGACAATGAACAATGAATGTAAAGAGTTAAGGGAAGAGAAAATCAAATACAAAGATTTATAGTAGTTCAGTCAATCCTTGCCTACATCTACTCCTCAAGTTTTCCTTGAGATTTTCACTATCACTTGATCTTTTATGGGTGCAAGATCAAATCCAAGTATTTTGGCTCACACTCAAACATTACTTTATCCTTTTGCGGGTGCAAGATCAAATTCAAATGTTTTGGCTAACACTCAAACCTTACAAAGTATTTTCATGAGGCTCACACTTAACCCTTTATAATTAATCTCAAGAAGAGCAATGAAAGCTCATAAATAACTCTCTTTCTTTTTCTAATTTCACTTAATAACCCAAAAAGGTGCTGAGAAAGAGAAGAAGAACAAATACTCAACTTCTCGATAAATTCACCTCAATAAATATTACAAATAAATGGTCTAACTAAGAAAATGAAGTTAGAGATTTGTTTTTCACTTGTGTAAGCTCATTAGATGTTGTTCTTTACCTTATAAATGTCTCAATAACTTGTATTTATAGTTCCAACTCAAAACTAGTAGTCACTTACTTTATTTGGATGAATTTTGGTTTTCTAATGGCTATTTTTTTTTTAAAATATCCCAACAATAGTGGTTGGAACTTTATTGGTAGTGGCCGCTACTTTTGCCCTGCCTTGAACCTAAGCTTCTGGATTGCTTAGTCGCAGCTGTGACTTTCTGGTAGCGGTGGCAACATTCATTTCTTCATATCTTGAGATATATAACTTCAAATTGTAATCCATTTTTTTGTTGGAAACTTTGTGGTGTGTACTACAACTTTTTAGTTTATGACAACTCCAAAATCATTCATCTTGATATCGAAAAAATCCAAACATTTTCTTGCTCCAATCTACAAGACAATTTGAGCATGTTTCACTTATTTTTCAATTTCTCCTTCTATAAAAATCATTATTTTTTTATTTTTTTTCCATATGAAAGTAGACATCTAGAGTTTTAATTATATATAATAGAATGCACAAATTATTTTTCTAAATTTTCCAATAATAATTTGAATTGCCCCAATTATTTTGTCCTAATATGTTAGTTTGAGCATAAATCATTCAAAAATTCACTTCTTTTTCTAATGTTCAATACTCAATCTAATTTATGATCCGAAAACTAAATATTCATATCTTTCTATTAATACCAAATTTATAGACTAATTCTATCTGTGCAAGTTTTGATAATCATTTGAACTTAACGATATAACAAAGCACTATTGCAGGATTTTTTTTCATCTAAGCAACACTTTAGTAAATCTTTAATATCTTTCATTGTAAATCTCTGTTTGACTTGATTTGGGAAGATAACTTCTTCCTCTTTCTATCCATATATGGCTCATCATTTGAATCAATCTATACAAGGAACAACGTTTGATTAAATTTGCTGATTCATTTGATGTATTAAACCTATGCTTGGCCAATGATCATAATTTTTTATACTTTAAACAACTTAAATAAATTTATTAGCATAATTAATACATAGATATGTTTTATTATCATCAAAATCAGTATCAAACACGATAGAGTCCAACAATATCATTTTAAATTTTGTATTGTGATTGCTAATAAAGATATTAACATCTGCAAAATTAAGTTTTTTTTATTGTCAATGATGTCTATCTAAATTTGAGACTCTAGGATCTAGTGATTTTGTATTCGAATGATTGTTTATGTGTATATCTTACCTAAAATGGTTTGTAGAATTTTCAGTATTATAATTTGAAATAAATATTTGATATTTGTCCTATATATAATAGAGATAAGGTATAATTTTAACCCTACTGTTTAGCCCTAGAAGCACATTAATTCTTAATATTTTTCGAGATATAATTTTGACCCTAACGTTATTAAAACCTATAATTCCGATCCTTTTGACCGTTGACTTCTATCCCTGGGCCCATAAAGATTAAAAAGTAATTGGCAAATTATAATTTAGTCCCTAAAATTTATTTATTTATAAAAAAATATTTTTTTAAATTAAATATATAAAAAATAAAATAAAATAATAACTAAATAAAAATTAATTATTTTATTTATTTAAAATTAAAAAAATATAATTTTTAATTTAAAATTACTTTTTATTAAATTAAAATAATTAATTTTTATTTAACTATATTTTTCTAAAATTAAAATAAATAAAATTACTTTTTAATTATTTAATCTATTTTATAATTTTATATATTTGGAAATTATTTTTATATATTTAATTAAAAAAAAATTATTCAATTTAAATTAAACTAATTAAAATATATTTTTCTCATATATATATATATAATACACTTTAAGTCATTTTACTAAAATTTAATGAAAAAATAGAAAAAAAATAGACGAATAAGTTTATTGACGGAATTAAAATACAAAAATTAACTATGCTTCATTAAATATCATCTCTTCTTTATATATATATATATATATATATATATATATATTCTTATTTTTTATTTAATTAAAATTAAAATATTAAAAAATATATATGAATAATTTTATGTATAATATTCATACATTATATTTTTATTTATTTATTTTATATATTTTTTAATTTAAAATCAAAATAAATAATATTATTTTTATTTAATTAAAATAATTTTTTTATTTAATTATTTAATTTATTTTCTTATTTTTTGTTTATTTGATTAAAAAATATTTTTGTATATTAAAATAAAATTATTTTATTTTGTTAAATATGAAAAAAATAATTTTATTTGAACAAATATATAAAAAATAAGAAAATAAATTAGTTTTAAAAATTAATTATTTAATTAAATATAAATTAATTTATATTAATTTTAAATTAAAATATACAATAAATCAATAAATAAAATTACACATAAAATTATTCACATATATTTTTAAATATTCTAATTTGAATTATTAATTGAAAAGCAAGAAAACAAAAAGAGAAGTTGACGATATTTTGTTTAAATATATAAAAATAATTTTTAAATTTTATAAAAATAAGAAAATAAATTAAATAATTAAAAAATAATTTATTTATTTTAATTTTAGAAAAGTAAATAGTTAAATAAAAAGTAATTTTAAATTAAAAATGATATTTATTTTAATTTTAATTAAATAAAATAATTAATTTTTATTTAGTTATTAATTAATTTTATTTTTTATATATTTAATTTAAAAAAATATTTTTTAGAAATAGATAAAATTTTAGGGATTAAATTATAATTTATTAATTATTTTTTAATTCCTGTGAAATTTAGAAACAGAAGCCAACGGTAAAAATGATCGAAATTATAAATTTTAATAATATTAAAATTAAAATTATATTTTAAAAAATATTAAAAATTAACGTATAATTAAAAAAAATAATATAATTAAAATTATATCTTATTTATTTTGTAAATTTAATAATCATATACATCCACATTTTATTATTATTATTTTTTTTGGAATTACTGAAAAAAAAAAATCACGTGACATCTTTCCATTAGCAATCTTAGGGATATTTTAAGCATGTAATAATGGGTCCCACATCTTGTCATTAGATAAGATTCTTGGATTTCTATCTTTTAAAAGATTTCATTCAGTGAATGGTTGACATTTCATGGAATCCATCCAACGGTTTACTATCCTCCCAGTGCGCAGCAGACTGTTAGTGACAGCATTCGAATAGTATTGATATATATGTATGATATAATAAAAATTAATATAAATATGATATAATTAATTTATCTTATTATAAATTTAAATATAAATATAATTTATTTAATTAATATATAAAATAAAATAATATAAATAATATATTTAAAAATTTAAATTAATTAATTTTTTATTTTAATATTTAAAAATTATCAAATTTATTAAATTAATTCCTATAATTTATATTATTACATAAATATAATTAGATATAAATTTATAAATAATATTAAAAATAATATTTATATATAATTATTTTGTAATTCATAAATATATTCAATTAAATATATATATATATATATATATATATATATATATATATATATATATATATATATATTAATGAATTAAATGTGTTATTTTTAAATTAACAAATAAGACACGGTAATTTTTAATTTATATCTAATAATTAGTGTTTAATGTTGTCGACTTAATACATAGTACCATTAGGATACCAAAGAATTAGCCCTAAGAGAATTTAGAACATAGAACCATATAAGAAACTATTTCTTCAGATAAGGCATTTTGGATCAGACAAAGAAAAGACATGTGAGATTCAACCCCACAAAAAGTTGTCACTTTTTCCCTTAAATTCTTTATATATTATATATATTTTATATTACCTAAATTGCCCTTCTGTCTCTTCATCATTGATGGCCCACTCCCCTTCTCTTTCCTACACAACTATTATTCTATTTTACAATTTTTTTTTTTTTTTGGGGTTTTGGATTATAGATTAATTAATAACTTGGCAATAAAATGTTTTGACTTTAAACATCTCTATCAAAGTAGCATAAACCCCTTTATTTTTAGTACAATCTATAGATTTGCCAAAGGCTTTGGTGTTAGGTTAGGTTATATCATTTCTTAATTACATCATCATATCTCAAAATGTCAAGTTATCAAACTTCAATTTTGGAGTTGTGTAAATTCACTTTTTATAGGTTTTAATCCATTTCAGACTTTTCATTACTTAACAGTGTTCTATTACTCCCTTCTTTTTAACTACTAACAACTAACTTAATCATTAACTTACTAATGTCTCTCTCTCTCTCTCTCTCTCTATATATATATATATATATATATATTCTTTTTTATATTTTTTAAAATAAAAGTGAGTTTCAATTTTAATAGATTCATTGGAAAAAAATAATATATTGTTTAGTATGCTTCATATGTCAAAATAACTTTTAATATTATAATAAAATAATAAAAAATAAATTATTTTTCAAATAAATATTCAAATAACAATTTTTTTTTAAAAAAATATAACCTTAATATGTTGTATCAATGTTCCCACGGAAACAACCCATTTGATTATACGAGAAATTATTAAATATAATATGAATATATTTTTTCTACTCACGTAAAAATAAATTTACATAAATATATTTATATTTCATTCACATAAATTTATCCCAATATAAATAGAAATAATAAACTCTCATTATACCTAATAATTTTTCTCACTAAATATATTTATAACTTAGAATTTAAAAATTTCAGATATCGATGATTTATAATTTATTTATTAGTTTGTGATTTTACTCATATTGGATTGTTATTATATTTATCAAATATATTTGGCACTTATAATTAATACTTGTATTATATAATATCTCTTTGAAAAAAAAAAAAAAAGATATATGTATAATTTAAGTATTTATCTTAAATTCAAAAAGATTGATTCAAATTCAAATAAACTCTTTAAAAAATTTTGAGAATACCAAATAATAATAATAATAAAAGAACTTGGCTTGAACGGCATATAGTGAATGCATGTAGGCGCATGTGCTGAATCAGACCTAATACAGAAACATAATATTTCTAATCTATAAAGAGAATATACTGTTTCAGGAGGTTATCAAACCCTTGAAACCAAATTGCTGAAGCAGAAAGCCAGAAAGGAAAAGGACGCGTACCACATAAGCATTTTGCCACGTATACCAATAGCAAGACAAGAACTCTGCATATTCCAAGAGCAAGATTAGACCTATATCCAATTACATGAAATAATCATAAAATTATACACACCTCAATTTCAAAATATCTGAACATCAATCACAACTTGTTTCAATGGTCCACACTTTCCACACAAGTACATATATAATCTACAAAATAATTCTTGACTATAAAGATAAGACACAAAAAATTAAATCACTCTCATTTTTTGTTGGTCCGAAATTATAATTTATTTTCATATTTTTTTAAATAATAATTAATTTATTAATATATTTTTATTTAATATTTTATCACATTATATTTTAATTAATAAATAATTAATTAAATATTAAATTAAATAATACATGCATATTAAAATTAAATAAGTTAAATAAAATTTTATTGATAATAAAATTTTATTGGAGATTTGAAAATTAAAATTTTATAACAATGAAATTTAACATTTAAATAAAATTTTATTAATAATAAAATTTTATTAATTTATATAATTAGTATTAAAAAATTATATAATAATTATTTTCAATATAATAATTTATTAATACAAACGAAAGATATTTATGAAAAATATAAAGCAAAAGTCATAATTTTAACTAAATTTTTTTTTAATATGTATGAAAATAGAAATAGACTTTTTTTTTTTTCGACAAAGATAGTACGAAAATTAATTTACAATAATAAATAGATAAATAAATACTAGAAAGTGGTCCTAATGTTCATAAATTGTGATACCAGAACGTTGACAACAACCCACAATGAGTATTCTACATCTAATCAAATCATAAAATGTGTTGTATACCAGCTGAACATCATAGCAATAGTCTTCCTTTTCCCACCACATTTCCTCAGCTATTCTATTCTAGGCTTTCATAAACTCTGCACAATCATAGTGAGCACTTTGCTGATATTCTACATTGAAGTCCATTCAGGATGATGTAATGATAAATAAATCACTAAATAGATATTACATTCAAACGAATAGAAAATTCTGAAACAAACCACAATGAATGGCTAAATAGATTTTTTGGGTTAAATAGTGTAGAGAGGTTCTAAGAGATTATAAATTGACACATTCAAATTGCATTAGTGAGTTTACGAGGGCATAATTATTACAATGATTAATAACAGCAATCAATGAAAAGTTCGCTGTAGATTTCATTGAGAAACACGAGTTTGATCTATCAAATTGAGGAGATAGATATGTGTGATGAATTCTACAAAAATAAGCTTCACACCTAAATATAAAGGCAATAGATCTCTTTCCTCAAAGGAACTGAAGCACAGTTCATAAGCTCAAGGACTTGACCATATGGGAAATACACCTGCATAGCTGTATGATTCTTGAATACCCAACTCTAACACCATCAACTGCAGCTTTTACTCTAGCCGATGGCAACTCCGGCAATGACATGTACGTCCCAGCAATCAAAGCTTCTAGACGATATGGAAGGATGTCAGAAGGATAAATCCCACTGTTTTCGGAAACCCATCAGTCAGACAATCTAATCATTTGACAAATCATAAAACTACAAATGCAATTCATCTGAGATATGAATATTATAAAAAAATTATAATGACCGCATATGCAACAAGTTGTGACTTCAGGGTACAGAATAAAGGTCTAAAATCATCAACTCGGAATACTATTTAGCTTTATTTATTGGCTCAAGCAATTTTCTTATTTCTCAGGGGAGGGAATAACATATTAGTTACTAATGTTTCCCAAATTTTTTGAAAGTAAAAAATTAAACGAACCCAAGAGAATACAACTATATGATTGAACTATACATCAACACGTGAATATCACATTTATAGTATTTTAGTCTCCAATACAGTTAATGGCAAATGATGATAGATTCCATATCGTTAATGTCAAATGATGATAGATTCCAGCCTAAACACATTAAATGTCAATATTATACCGCATTTTAAAATAATGTAAATACCCCAGCCTAAGCAGCACCAGCACTGGCCTGCGGGCTACTAAGGATATGGCACAAGTTTGCAAAACATTTAGCAATGATACAAATTAATAAGTTGTGCCAGCTTTACCATTTCAAGCATGTCATGTCAAGTGTCACCATCACCTTCCAACCATTTTGAAAATTAACAAAACAAAGCTGCAAATCAAGCTGCTCAACTGTAGATGAGAAAACCATAAAATTGAAGGTTAGTTCTGGCCTTCTGAGGTATAAATTTCTACCACAGTAATAATTTAGAACCAAGGCTGTAAAGTCAAACACATTGAATGAGAGAGAAATGAATAATAGACTGCCAAGTGAATTGCTAAATATGGTGTTACATATTATAGGAAGAAAGGAAAGGGTAATAAGGGAATAATAAGAAAGGAATCAGTTAGCAACTGAATAAACAGCTGTATAAACCTGTAAAATGTGGATAAAAGAAATCAGTTAGCAACTGAATAAAACAGCTGTATAAAAGGAGCCAATTAACAGCTCCAGAAAATTCATTCTTGTGGAATAAAGATAATTCATTCTCTCTCTGATTCTCTTCTCTCTCTATAAACCTAGTTCTTCTAATTCTCTCTCAATTTCTCAATTCCCTTCCATTT
>CANXYC011100455.1:0-18659 GCA_948193065.1 Aleurites moluccanus | reverse complement strand
ACACACAAAATATCAACCAAACATAATTAAAATATAAATATTTTAATATATCAAAAATATTCAGTAATATTTTTTAATAAAATATTAAAAATTCAGCATATATTAAATTATGAGTACTTGAACAAATTTAATCTAATAAGTGCTTTTAATAAATTTTAACAATCTCATAAGAATTATTTATTAAACAAATTATTCCTTATATATATATATATATATATATATGTTATTAATTAATATAATTTTATATAAGGAATAATTAAATAAATATAATAATTAACCAAGTATAATAACGGGTCTCCATGGGGATCCCCACGGTGTGGGGAATACACTCTCCGTCCCCGCTAACGGGGAAAAAATATTCCTTATCCCCATTCCCATGGGGAGATAAATCGGGGAATCCCCACCCCGTTTGGGGCAAATCCCCGTTGGGAACGGGAATTCCCCACCCCATTGCCATCCCTATTGCATGGCACATTTGCATTTGTTTTCCCTCTATTCCATGGTGCATTCTAGCTATTGCAGCTGCCAAAAACTGAATTGCATTTTTTTTTGTGAGTTGAACACTTCATTTTATGTTAACACTTTTGATTGCCTGCTTTGTCTTGTTCGATGATGTTGTGGCAAAGCTACAGTATCAAGTTGAAGTGCGTCTATAAAATGGAGGCAATGAACCCAGATGCCACTTCACCTGCCCTCATGATATTGTTTAAATTGTGCTTGTCAAAGTTCTTTCTATTATTAGTTGTTGCCCCTCTCTTTACCTTGTTGCCTCCCTGTGATACTAATTGCTTTATTTCTGATAATTCTTATTAACCTCACTAATTTCTGATATAGGCTGGCTTCTACCTCCTTGTGACCTTAAAATTGCCATTTAAATGTTTATTTTGATAAATTTAGTTGACCCTCTATGAGGTTTTCTCTTAATATTTCAGGTTGGGAAACGGTTACGACCTATCACAAAGCATCCTAGGGAGAAGATCCAATCTATGGCTTCTGGCTTGTTAGAGAGATGGAAAAAGATAGTAATTGATGAGACAACTAAAAAGAAAAATGGTACCCTTGATAATAAAAATTTAGTGAAAGCTGAGGTTTCAAAGGTAGAGGCTGTCAAAGTTGAGAAGCTTCAGAAGACGAGCACAGTAAAAGTTGAAAAGATTGATCGGGAAGCAACTGTCAAGGTCGAAAAGATGCCAAAGGAGGAGAAACAAGCTTCCAGTGTGAAGAAACCGTCACAAGCCTCTTTTGCTCCACCAAAGCTGACGACTTTAGTGAAATGTAATGATGCTTTACGTGACAAAGTTCGTGAACAACTTGTAGAGGCCTTATCCAAAGTTGCCAGTGAGGCTGATGAAGATATTAAGGATCAAGTAACTGCTTGTGACCCAATTCGAGTTGCTGTATCTGTTGAATCTGCTATGTTTGAAAAGATGGGTCTGTCAAATGGAGCACAAAAGGTCAAGTACAGATCCATAATGTTCAACATCAAGGACCAAAAAAACCCTGATTTGAGGAGAAAAGTTCTTCTTGGAGAGGTCGAACCAGAGAGGCTGATTTCTATGAGCCCTGAAGAAATGGCAAGTGAACAAAGGCAACGTGAAATTAACCAAATTAAAGAGAAAGCATTGTTTGATTGTGAACGTGGTGTTGGACCAAAAGCCACAACTGATCAGTTTAAGTGTGCTCGATGTGGGCAGAGCAAAACCACTTACTATCAGATGCAGACTAGGAGTGCAGATGAACCTATGACAACATATGTAACATGTGTAAACTGCAACAATCGTTGGAAATTCTGCTAGTGAGGATGTAAGGTAGGACTACCATTGCGTGGAACAAATATGGAGCTGCTTATCATCAAAGCTCCGTTTCATTTAATGAATCATCATTGTTTGTGTTTGTCGTCTGATGTCTGGAAGAAAAACCTTCTATTCATATCCATTACTGCTGTGAAATTTGTTTCAAGGTTTGTCCAGGCTTCTGCTGATGTCTTCTACTAAAGTAGTATTTTGCCAGATCGTAACAAAGGAACACAATGTTGTGTTAGTTTTTATTTTTGTTTGTGTTTTATGCTTTTAATTGTTAGCTTATTTATCATACTGTTGTGCATAAGTTATGCCCAATGTGTTTTTTTTTTTTTTTTTTTTCTGAAGACTTTTTAGCGCACAATCCTTGCAGCTTCATGTCATGCAATTTTTTTTTTCCAAGCACCTTCAGACTTGAAGTCAAAGTATGAATAGAAAGGGTAGTACAACAGGGTAGGGGAAATACATGGAACTTTGAGTCATTTCAGTGCTGAACTTCTGTACGAGTGGATAATAGTGGTTTATTCTTTTCTTTTGAAGCATTCTTATTGTATCTCAAATTGATGGATTATGATGATTTTTCTGATTCATAGTCAAGACAATTTATTTGTTCTGCGTTCATATTACAGTCGTGTTGGGATGCATCCGAGCAGTTTGTCATTGCTGTGCTGAGGAAACTGTGTGCTTGTATGTGATATGCCAGTTATTGAGCTAGGAGCATCGGACTAATGTTCTGCCACTAGCCCATTACAGGTTGGCCAACAACTTGTGCCAGAATTTCAAACTTTTGATTCGAGTTCTTCAGACTTGAGAGCAAACAGCATTATTTGCAACAACCTGTTGTTTTTGTTGGTATATAGATATTTTAGAGTTTTGTGCTTAATACTCGGTATTTCTTTTGAATAGCTGAAAAGAAAAAACATATTGTCTGCTACATTATACGTATAAGCAAGCTCAAAAGATTAATTGGGTATTTTTTTTTTTTTTTTTTTTTGTTGGCCTTTAACAATTGGGGTACACCAGTAATAAGTGGAGAGGGACAATTAGGCGCATGATTTGTTTAAGATTTGCTTAAAACTGGAGGGGTTGGCTGGTTTGATTATTGATGATGTCATTATTAATGAGATAATTCCAAATTGAATATACTGAACATAGAGTGAGTGTCTAATCGAAGTAGAATCAAATTCCACTGGTGGTCATAATTTCATTACAGGATGAAAAGTGTAGCAGCATCTGTTGGAATTTGGATATCTCCAACTAATCATTACAACATTGCTTTTCGCAATTCTACAGTACTTCCGTAAAATTGAAAATCATCAACCCAAACCACAGAAGTCAAACTGCCCGAGGGAAAACGTCATTTCACAGCCACAATTTGCGAAGAAGAAACCGAATTTGAACTTGAACTTGAACTCGAACATGGGCTCTGCATCTGCAATCCGCTTCCACTCACTGATTCCTCCATATCCTCATCTTTCATTTCCTGAATATATATATATATAAAAACAAACGTGTTTCAATTTGAGAAAGGCAGAAAGTATCAACAACTGTGTTTCAATTTGAGAGAGGCAGAAAGGAAATTCAAAAAAATAAAAATAAATAATAAATAAAATAAAAAGAGAGTTACCGGCCAATTCGCATGAGAAATCTTCTTCTCATGTTCCTTCTCTCTAAGCGACCGCATTGGAGAAATTCTCTGAAAAAGCAAAATATAAAATGAATTTATTATTATTATTTTTTAAAATTTCACTTTCTTTTATGTGTTGTTTGTGCGTGATTATGAATGAGCTCTCACCATAGAAAAAGAAGAAGAAGAAGATTGGAGTTCCTTCAATCTGTAAAGTCTATCAACCTCAATTTCGAACCTTTTTTGAATCTCTCCTCTCTGCACCAGATCTTTCATATGCAAATCCAATATCTTCTCCCTCTCATTCAACATTTTCTCTGTTCTCTCTCTGTCTAGTCTCAATCTCTCTAGTTTCTTCCTGATCGCGCTCAGTTCCTCAGCTAGCGACGCATCCAATGGCTCCATGAGTAACTTTGTTGGCGTAGTTTCAAAGATTGGATGGTTCTCCTTGTTCGATTCACCATCCAACGAGTTCTCAATCTGTTCGTTCTTTGGCTTTGGTTTCGGCTTGTGCTTAAGAATCTGAATCTCTGTGACAGGATTGGCAGGTGAGTTCTTCGGTTGTAGAGGTCTCCGGCCAGATTTTGGACGGAGGTTGTGGTCTCCGGTGAGTGGAGATTGTAGCTTCTGCATTTTAGAAGAAACTTTGGGATTGGAATTGTGTACGTGCTGTCAGAAGAGAAATGGAGATAACAGAGGGAGTGAAAAAGAGGTTTGAATTTGAATAGAGACAGGCGCTAACGGCTACGACTATATAATTTTTTCTTTTTTTAAATTACAATTTTAGAGTGGGCCTGAGCCGAATGATGCTTATTGCTTAGGTTTAGAGTAACAAACACGCTCTTTAATCTTAATTATTATTATTATTATTATCATAAAAAATGATGATTATGCATTTACAGACTGATCTGTCATACTGTGGGGAGGGGAATCATTTGAATAAAAAAAAAAATTTAGACCCAAAATTAGAACTAAATCATATAATACTCTGTGTCTCTTTATAATCATTTAAATTTTTTTTTTAATATATCTCAATTTAATTATTTTATTTTTTAATTCAAATTAAATTTTATCTTGATATTATAATAATAAACTAATTAAAAATTCTGTTTAAAATAAAAAATAATTAAAAAATAAAAAGAAATTAAAATAATAAATAAATAAATTTCTTAATAATTATATATTTTATAATTAAATTGTTAATTATAAAATAGAGAGTAATTCGTTATAGAATTTTGTTTAATAGGAAAGATAGAATCATTATGATTTATCACCTAACTCAGTTACTCAGTATTTATGTAACGTGTCAGAGATTTATTAACCACCAGAATAAATCCATAATTATGTAGACAATTTTAATGCAAAATTTTGTAATTTTCAACATTTTAATTTTGAATGCAAGTACAACATAGTAACTGATAAGTATGTATACAATTTGGATATAAATTCAAAATCAAACATCGACTCTCCAATAATAAAAAATAAAAATCATTTTCACTAGATTGTTTCTCTATTTTGAAATTTGTTAAGCTATAATGGAAATGGATAATCGTACCAGCATTTTTGAATAAAAATTATTAATGATCCTGTATAGAATTGGAAACTAAGGACAAGGAGACAGTAAGGCCCGACCGGATGGAAGAAATATGGAAACACAATCATCTAACAGATGACTGAAGCAACAATCAACGAATTTGCGTCTAGCAACTTATCAATATGATGCTTGTTACAGAGTACAGAGGAACTCTCGTAAGATCAATCTTCATCTAATCTGATAAACTCTGTCAAATATTTACATTATAAATGGTCCATCTTACATTTTACACACCACTTGCATGTATACAAACAAGTTCCAATAGAGAGTTTCTCTACCCTATAAAGAATCACAGGAAGCTTCACACAAAAACAAAATCATTTCTTAAACTAGTGTAATATGAGGAAGAAATTAACAAAACTAGTGACCTGGAAAAGAGTGTTGTGATGACAGAGTGGAAAAGCAATGTGCTGCCATTAAAATGGATATATCTACATGCAGAAATAAATTAAAAAACAAATGGTGAGAGAGAGATAAAGGGGCATATCAGAATCCTGATTATCATAAGTAATCCATTGGAAGCTCCCAATCATCATCAGGTTCTCTTGTTTTTGTACGGAATTTCTCACTGCGAAAACTTCTCCTCCTGCCCCGACTATGATCAGATCTAACTGAAATTTCACCATCAGACCATCCTTCAGTTTCATCTATGGAAGTCCCCACATTTTTAGCATCCCAGAAACCCTGGAATGAGCATAGAGTATACTTAGCTGCAGCCATAATAATCAACTATCAAGCACAATGACAAGAAGCAATCACTTGTTATATAAACATTCATCCCCAAACCAAGTTGTAAGTTACGAAAATTAGCTCCCCGGATATGGGTTTATTTGAGAACATGGGTGGATCCAGAAATCTCTGTTAGTGGGAACATTCTACATGCAAATATATGCAGCAATTTTCCCTTTCTTTGGAAACATGCATCAGTGTCAAATTCTATCATCGATTCTATGATTTCCACTTTCTACCAATTCCTAATCAAATATAACGCCGTAGATCATTTCAGTTCCCAAACCAAATATAAATCAATAGATAATTTAAGTTTTCAAAAGGATATAAACAATTTAAGTTTTTTATTGGGGTTAAACCTAAAGATTAAATAGAGACAAAATAATAATTCTTCTTCGTCTCCTTCTTCTTTTGGGGCAGTGGGGGCATTGAAATAAAATATAAAACCATATGACAATTAAAAGTTTTGGGTGGGAGCAAATCTAAATTTTTAAGTTAAGGGAAAAAAATTTAACCCATAATTTAAAGGCGCTCCCATTATCCTATGGTAAATTCATCTCTGATGGGAACCAAAAACCCAAGTTAGCTTGGGATGCAAGCAAAATTTGAACTATCAAGAAACATTCAAATGAATAATAATTTAACATCTACTAAACCGGAGAATAGGAGAAACGTCTAGCAGTCCTATTCAAGATGAATTTTTCCCAGAAACAACTCAGAATTCAATGATCCTCATTAATTAGTACCTTTGGCAGACATTAGAAAACTAGCAACCATACATGAAAACTGGACGTGGTAATGACTAATAAGAGAACATCAATAAATTAAATGGCAATGGATGAAACATCAGTAAAATGGGGGCGAATTGTATATAGGCCTACATGCAAAGCATCAATTTACGTGTTTTCATACAGGAAATATTTTGCCTACATGCGCGCGTGCGTGCCTGCCTGCCTGTGCATTTTGTACATATCACATATCTTTGAAATGCCAATAGCCTGCCAAGCATATTTTCATCATTGAGGAGAATGGAATGATATGGAATGATTTAGCTCATAAATGTTGAAAGATGAATTTTCATGACAAATGAGGTCTTTCTTGGCTTTTGAAGAATTCTGTAAGTCAATCAAAAAGCACAATTAACAGCCTCATTATGCACCAAAAAGTTACCTTCGTTAATTTTTGTACCCGTGAGGCTGCTGCTTCATGCACGATAACCGTGTCTGATAAAACTTCAAGGACATTCTCAACAGGTAAAGCATAGGTACTCACCTGAAATCAAGAAAGAAAATAACTCTAAGCAGTTATCCCCATCTAAAGAAGAAAATTGTTGATAGCATTAGCATATGATAATAGCACACACATTTTTGGCTTTGACAGTATATACTTAAAAAAAATATATAAAGTAAACACCATAAGATCAATGTCGGGAATTTCAGTATATAGTATTTTAAATTGACAAAAGACCAATCTACTGACCAAACTAGATGGAATAATGGAAATCCCAAATGAATCAAGCTCAAGCAATTCCACAGCCCCCGAATTGACATTGAAAGAGTATCCCCGCACCTAAGAGAACAATGATACACATAAGAAAATGATTATGCAATAAATTATAGAAATAACAGGGGCCAGATGCATGTAACATTAACGCACCTTCCCTATGTATCGCCGACCTGGTGTCACAACTCTGTATCCTACCTAACAAGCATCACAAGTTAAGCTCTCAAAAATAAAAGATGAAAAATAAGTAGGGGCTGGAAAGTGTTTGTAAGAGGAAGTAATTAATTTCCAATAAAAATTCATTCTTTGATAAAGTATGCAGAGCAAAGCTATATTTTTACATATGAAAATTGTAGGCAAAATCCACCAAACAACAGACACAAACATGCTTTTGCACATGTGATCATATACACATACAAACTGAGTAGACGAGTAAAAGATGATACATACCAATGTTTCGAGGCCAACCATTGTTAGTTCATTTCCCAGCACATTCTCATCCTCAACAAGAATAACATCACCAACCTGCTAATAATTACACTAATTCTTAAGTTACCAATGATGTGATGTAAACTATAAACAAAGGGAACAATCTCTATGTAATCCATAATAATAATAATAATAATAATAATAATAATAATAACTGCTGGGGTAATATACCATGAGAATGAACTCTATTATCATTTATCACACTGATTCAATAAGGGAGAACGTGAGAAGACTGTTCAAGTTTGAAAATAATTTTCAATCTAAGATTTCTCCATTTGGGGACATCTGAAGGCTTCAAACCTTCCAAGCAAGATCATGCACATTACACATACTTATCATTCCCAGAGTGCAACAAACATATACACACAGATAGGAGAAAATTTACCTGTCTAACATCCTCCAGGAGAAGCCTCTCTGATTCTCCAGAAAGCAAATTTGGCCTCACTTCTACGACCAATACAACCCACTGAAAAAAAAAAGTTTCAAGCACAAAAAAGAAATCAGTTTCTTTTTGATAAAATCATATCCAAGATTCAATTTTTGAAGGGTCCCAATTTGGTAAGGTAAAACATGTTATCTCCATCATGATAAGAGTATTAAAAATCGAACTATAAAATGTTAACTTACAGAATTATTAAAAATGTTAACTTACAGAAGTAGTATCCACCCAAATCTGCGAAATAAAACCCAAACCAAGGGCAGATCGAATACTGATAACTTGCTTTGCTAACATATTCGATCTCCTTATCATTTGTCTTCTTCCTCTTCCTCCCCTCAATTCCACCTTCTCATTTAGCTTTCTAGAGTCCTCAATCTCAAATCTATTATCTTTAACTCGAATCAAATCCTCCTCTTCCCCACTCTCTTCACTCTCTCTACTCCCTTTCTCATCTTTCAATTCAAGAGCATCCAGACCAGGCGAATCATTTCCATCATCATTTTGCATTCTAGGTTTGAACTCTATATGATCTTCTTCTTTCTCCTTAAACCCTAATTCACCATAAAATTCGCGTCCCTCTGAACCCAAAACGCGGGAATTCCTATTGGCTCTTGTGATCAGTAACTTTAGTCTGCCATTTCTAGCACTTGAACCGTGACTATGAGTACTTGAATGGTACCGCCTTAGTGTTGTTAAGCCTAATTTTGGAACCTGCATGATAGAGAAGGCCACAGTAGCACAGGGAACACGGTCACACATGGTGAAACAGTGGAGAAGAAACCTATAAGATGATTTTAGTTGCAAAATTGAAAATTGAATCCGCCAAAACTCACTGAAAATTCTCACCCATTTCTTGCATGAACAGTGCTTGTTCAAGTAATAGCCTTGTTACGAGCAAAGCTAGATAAGCACGGTTTATAATTAGGATTTTTCTAATGATTTTCTACAAAAATAAAAATAAAATAAAATAAAATTATTTCAAAGGTTTTTTGATAGTTTATTTCAAAGCCTAAACATTTTAGCTCACTTAAGGTTGGGCCAGACATAATTTGACTTAATTTAAACAATGCCTTTCACTTTCTCATTTTCAATTGCTAAGATAATATAGTTAATATGGGTTGTTAACAAATTGTAATTTAATTATTAGATTAAATTTTTGTTAAATAAAATTTTACCAAAATAAATTTATAAAAAAATTCAATTGAAAATAAGTATCAATTTATTTTTATAAAAAAAATTAATTAAAATGTTTTAAAAATTATTTTGATTTATTATCAAACATTGTAAAATTTAATTTTTGAGACTCCTTGTTAGATTGTCAAACACTCATTATATATTCATCATATTATCTATTATAATTCCATTTAAATATTAATTTATATTGTCTTTTCTATATTAAGTTTTTATTTTGTGATTATATAATGTGAAATTTGTTTATTCATCAAAGATAATCATTTATAAGATAAAGTTTATTTTACTAAAAATAAAATTATTATAAAATTCTCCTAATTTATATAATTGTAAATTCATAATTTAATGTAATAAAATATAATATAAAAAGCTTGTTAACCTAATATCTTATTCCCCTTTTCACCTTATATGAATATATCGATCTCTAATTTTTTTTAAAATATAATTTTGATTCTAATGTTATTAAAATCTGAAAATTCACTCTTTCTATATTAATTTTCGTTCCTAGGTTCTATATGGACTAAAAAATAATTGAAAATTATAATTTAGTTTTTAAAATTTTATATAATTATAAAAAAAATAGTTTTTAAATTAAATATACAAAAAATAAAATAAATTAATAATTAAATAAAAATTAATTATTTAATTTAATTAAAATTAAAATTAATATTATTTTTAATTAAAATTACTTTTTGTTTGATTAAAATAATTAATTTTTATTTAACTATTTACTTTTCTAAAATAAAAATAAAAAATTATTTAATTTATTTTCTTATTTTAATATATTTGAAAATTAAATTTATAAATTTAATTAAAATTTATTTAATTAAAATTAAAATAATTAAAAATATATGATTTTTTTTTATTTTTTATATATATATTCGAGACACTTTTAGTTGTTTTACTAAAATTTAATAAATAAAAAAATTTATTGACGAAATCAAAATATAAGACCTAAATATTCTCATCCCTAAAATATCATCATATTTTCTTTATATATATATTCTTATTTTTTCATTTAATAATTAAAATTAGAATATTTAAAAATAAATATGAATAATTTTCTGTGTAAAATATTCATACATAATTTATTTATTTATTTTAATTTAAAATTAATATAAATTTTTTTTATTTAGTTACAATAATTAATTATTAAAATTAATTTATTTTTTTATTTTTTGTATATTTGATAAATAAAATTATTTTTTGCATATTTAATAAAATAAAATAATTTTATTTTAATATACTAAAATATTTTTTAATCAAATATATAAAAACAAAAAAAAAATACATTAAATAATTCAATTGAAAGTAATTATTTTAATTAAATAAAAGTAATTTTATTTATTTTAATTTTAAATTAAAATATATAAATAATAAATAAGTAAAAAAATTATATATGAATATTATACATAAAATTATTTATATATTTTTTTAAATATTTTAATTTTAATTAAATGAAAAAGTAATAAAATATATATAAAAAAAGGTGACGATATTTAAAAAATTAGTGTATTTAAAGGAAAAAACATATTTAGTTATTATATTTTGATTTCATCAATAAACTTAACTATTTCATATATTTTCTTTTATTTTTTCATTAAATTTTAGTAAAATAATTAAAAGTGTCTCGTATATATAAAAAAATAAAAGAAAAAATATTTATTTTTAATTATTTTAATTTTAATTAAATAAAAAAAATTATTAAATGTATAAAATTAATTTTCAAATATATTAAAATAATAAAATAAATTAAAATTAAAATAAATAAAATTATTTATTTTAATTTTTAAAAATAAATAATTAAATAAAAATTAATTATTTTAATTAAACAAAAAGTAAATTTAAATCTCGCTAGCCCCCGGACCAACCCACTCAACTATTCAAAATGAAGATAAAACGGAGCGATCTTTTAATCGTTAACTTATTGCGAGATCAAATGTAGTCGGTTTCGTTAAAGAGTTGCCCCAATAGTTTGGGACAGGTGAAAGTTTTCATAATTACTTATGTGATTTTTTATCATGTAAACTTGTAGTTGAGCAATTCAAATGTATATATAAAGAATTTATTTTTTTATATTTATTACTATTAAATAATGTTCATAAATCTCATGATACGTATTTAAAGATTCATAGTGAATTTTAATAGGAATTTCTCTTGAAACAATAACGCGTTGATCTAGTTGTCATCATAGTCATAAAAGAGTAGTTTCGATTTTAACATTCTAATCGTTTTGTTCAATTGTCTTGTTGTTCTTGTCTTGTGTTTTCGGATTTTAGAGTTCAGAGTGAAGTGTTCCTTGGGTGAGGAGATAAAATAATTATTTTTTATTTAATTATTAATTTTTTTATATTTAATTTAAAATTTTATTTTTTTATAATTGAATAAAATTTGAGGGACTAAATTATAATTTATCAATTATATTTTAATTTATATGAGATATGAAATGAAAGTTAACGGAGGGAGAAAATGAATTTACAGATTTGAATAATATTAAAATCAAACTATCTAAAAAATATTAAAAATTAATATATTCTTATAAATAAATATCAATATTAAAAAAATACTTTATCCCTTCCCTTTTTGAACTTTCATATGAATACTGATATAACAACTTTATAATAGAAAGAAAATTTTGTTGCATTAACCTCTTATTTTTGTGAGATTCATCATTAATTCTATCTAACAGTCTCAACTTTTAAGTGAATATTAAAGATGATTATATATTTCTACATTATAGTATTGAGACATGAATGTAAATAAATTTTGGATAATGTTTGGTATACTAATTATATAGAAAAAATAAAATAAAAAAATTAAACAAGAGCCTATCAAAATCGGACTGCAGATATTTAGCTAACTGGTTCTTCATTAGTCTAACCTAACATAATTCAGTGTCAAATTCGTAAAAAGAAAAAAAAAATAATTCTAATTTTTTTATATTATTTAAATTTTTTATTTTCATAGTAGAGGATTGAAGATAAATTTATCATTTTAATCTTATAAAAAAGAATAAATAAAAAGTAAATAAATTGATATTTTTATTATTTTTATTTCTTATCCTCTTTTAATTTTAAAATTCTCTTTAAAATGGAGAGAAATTTTTATTATCCTAAAACTTAAATAAAAAAATATAATTTTTTTCATTTATTTTATTTTATATTCCTTTTTAACTAACCAAATAAAAAAAATAATATACATTTTTTTTTTTATCTCAATTCCCATCAAAGCAAACATAGCCTTGAAGTTTAATTTTAATATAAATAGAGTGATGTGTTATCATTGTAGTATTTGTTTTACAAGTGAAAAATTCTTAAATTATCAAAGGATTAACAAATATCATTTTCAAATTATAGAGATTTATGAAATGATTAAAATAATTTTTTTATTAATATAAAATATTAAGTATTAAATGCTCCTAAGAGTTGTAAAATATTAAGAATTAAATATTCATAACAGTTATCATACGTTAAATTTTAACATATTTATTTAATTTACCTATTAAAAAAAATATTTATTTAAATTCCAATAAAAAATATATTTGTACAACAGTTAATATGTGTATGTATATTTATAATTTTATATATTTTATATTAGGAATAGAAAATAATTTATTTATATGTTATAATAAAAAATAAAATAAAAACATAAATTCCGGTTGCCAAATTCAGAACGGAAGAGAAAAAGTAATGAAGATCGAAATCCAAAGGGCATATTCGTTGGTTTGTCCAACGCCAAAATCTTCACATTATTTGCGATTGGTTAACTCTCCCATATCAACCACTAATAACCACGCCACGTGTCATATAAGAAAATTCGTACGCTAATTCAAAGAAACAGCTCAGCTCACTGTTCGACACGCATTGAATATTAGTGGCGACGCGGCGCCTTCGCTTGAGGATCTCTCAAATCTCTCTTCCAAAACAAGTTTCAAAAGCTTGGCCCTATCGCTTCTGCATCCTCATACAGGTTGGTACTCTCCTTTCTTTGTTAACTTATCTGCTTTCAATTTTATGATATTGTGTTTGATTTTATAGGGTTCTTCTTTATTTAGATTTACCTGGTTCTCTGGATCTCAGTTGTGTTTTTTATTATTATCCTTTTTATTTGTTGCGGTTTATGACCACTCGATTGATTATTTTTATCTCTAATTCTCTATTCGAATCATTCTATTGTGTAATTTTGGTTAGGTTCTTGTTTGTCTTTTCTTTTCTTTTCTTTTTTTTTTGTTGCTGAATATGATTTTGGGAGTTTCTTTGCCCCGAATTTGAGGGATTTGAAATCGAGAGTTTATTTGAGTTTCTAGTTTAAATTACAATATTCTAAACTGAATTTTAAAATTCACACTTAAATGATTGTTAGGGTTTTTTTTGGTATTGATGATTTTCTTACCTAGTCCTTAAAATTGAATTTCAGATTTGACGGACTGATCTTAATGAATTCAAGAACCACTGGATCAACAACTGTTTCCTGCAAATCGGGAAACAAGAACTGCTTCTTCATCTGGATTTTGTTTTGCCTATTGCCAAAGTTTTTGGGGACTCCTTTTGCATACATTAACTTCCTTTTGATTAAGGCTATCGATAGGAGTCCCTCTACAGTGTGTGTCTCAGAGACGTGCAGAGTGTCCACCCTGTAGCGCTGATAAAATTTGGCCAACTGCAGTTAGTCTCTGTTGGAAGTTATTCTTTTTGCTGTCTGCAGTTGGCTTCTAAATAATACTTGAGAACATGGTTTCCTCTCAACTATCTGGCTTAATCAAGACCCGCATATGCAATCCGTTGCAGAGCCAGTTACTTTTTCCTGAGAACCCTCCAGATGTTCTAGTGTCAGATCAGGTTGAGCTAGACTTTGCTGATGTATTTGGCCCTTTGCCAGTTCAGGCATCAACAGAAGTTAATTGCGGCGATTTGGCAAATCCTTTGTCTGGAGCAGATGTTACTGAACTTATTTATGATGATCCAGTTGTCATTCACAACCGATCGCATTCGTTGGTCGGTCCCTCTTCATATGTCAGCCAGTCCTTGAAGTTCAGTAAACTCACTTTACTTGAGACTGAGGATTCAATGGAACTAGTAGAGTCTGTCAAGGAAGAGACTATCAAAGAACTTGAAGACTCAACCATAGATGATGATGTCAAGAAGATAGCTGTTGAGGATGTCAGCAAGGACTCTTTGGAGGCCTGTGGTATAGGCATTGAAAATTTTGAGGTTCTGAAAGTTGTTGGGCAGGGTGCATTTGGGAAGGTTTTTCAGGTTAGGAAAAAGGGTACATCAGAAATATATGCTATGAAAGTCATGCGGAAGGACAAGATAGTGGAGAAGAATCATGTTGAGTACATGAAAGCAGAGAGGGACATTCTCACAAAAGTAGATCATCCCTTCATTGTCCAGCTTAAATACTCCTTCCAGGTAATCTTTCATCCCCGCTTGAATTGGAATTTTGGACCTTATTTATCTAGTTTTAACATGCATTTAGCCTTCTAAAACGACAGAATATACTTCTTTGAGAAATGGCTGTTTCTTTATATTTTTTAGGGTAACAGATGTCAAAAGTGGTACACCAAAATTTACCTCTTTTTCTTTCTTGGAAATTGAAATAATGATGTTGGGCTGTCCTTTCCATGCAGACCAAATATAGACTATACCTTGTTTTCGATTTCATAAATGGGGGCCACCTCTTTTTTCAGCTTTATCACCATGGCCTTTTCAGGTATATTTGTTCTGTGTTTTTGGATAATTTTGTTAACAGCTTGAAGTTAATTAATTCTTGCAATTATGTTTTAGAGAGGATCTGGCTCGTATATATGCTGCTGAGATTATTTCTGCTGTTTGCCACCTTCATGCAAATGGTATAATGCATAGGGATCTTAAACCTGAAAATATCCTACTAGATGCTGATGGCCATGTAATCTCTCATTCCCTCTCTCTCATCTATTCTCATCAAAATAGACAATGAAATGGAAATTGCAAACAAGAATTCTCACATTATGTACAATGTTTTGTCTAGGTAATGTTGACTGATTTTGGTCTGGCAAAGCAATTTGATGAAAATACAAGGTCAAACTCGATGTGTGGAACAGTTGAATATATGGCACCTGAAATTGTTCTTGGAAAGGGCCATGACAAGGCTGCAGATTGGTGGAGCATAGGAATTCTATTATATGAGATGCTGACTGGAAAGGTTGGCTTACTTCACTAACTTAAATTCTGTGTTCGATCTTGTGGTGTTGTTTTTTTCCCTTTATGATTTCTTACTTCTTTTGTTCATTTAAATGCTTGCTGATTTTTTTTAAAGATTTTCATACACATTTGTGTTCACGCCTGCATGGAAAGTTTTCACCTTTATCTTGAACCTAAATACCTTTTACTTTCAGTCTGACACAAGGGATTGTTGAGTTTATGGTTTAGGCTGGTTTCCAAGTTTTGAATGTTGTTTGATGTCCATATATGTCAACACATATATATATGACTATGCTTTTGTTAGCTGCCTTACGTACTTCGGCAGTTAAGATTTACTAATTATTATGTTTGTTGTCTTGACTTTTGCTGCTGCAGCCTCCTTTTATTGGTGGGAACAGGGATAAAATTCAACAAAAGATAGTCAAGGATAAGATCAAGCTTCCTGCTTTTTTGACAAGTGAAGCACATTCTTTGTTGAAAGGGGTAATTGTTCATAGTTCTGTCTAATTATTTATATTCGTAAAATGTTCTAGCTTTCACATTGAATTGCTGATGGGATTTTGGCATATGGTGAACTTTCAGTTGTTCAGATTAATAGTTTTTTATTACCTAATTCTTTATTAGGGGATCCTACTAACAGCCTGAGTCTTGAATTGGAATTAGGTTTTTAGTTGTGGCCTGTGGCTGTGGGCGGGGTTTTGGGAGGGTGTCTTGAGGGACAAATTAGCCTGATTGTTGCATGAAAAACTAAAAGAGTTTTTTTTTTTTAGCTGCTACAAAAGGATGCCAACAAGCGCCTAGGAAGTGGTCCTACAGGAAATGATGAAATCAAGCGTCACAAGTGGTTGAAGCCTATCAACTGGAAAAAATTGGAGGCAAGGGAAATCCAGCCCAGTTTCCGCCCAGAAGTAGCTGGGAAGCACTGCATTGCAAATTTTGAGAAGCGATGGACTGACATGCCACTGTCGGATTCTCCTGCTGCCAGTCCTAAGAGTAATGTAAACCCTTTTGTGAACTTCACTTATGTAAGACCCGCAGCCTCTTTCCTTCAAAAGAACAGCCCTATATGCTAGCGTACTGGATTTATCTTGCCAGAGGTGTAATGCGAGTTTATTTAGGAGGCACTTAGCTCTCTTTTTGTGGGTTGTAGACTAGTAGTTGCAACAAAGAGTTTGCCAATGGACAAATGTCATTTCATCTGTCGATTTGTATTCAATATTGGTGCTTAATAATAATTATGGTGTATTACTATTTTTTCATTTTCATCCAAGAGAGCTTGTGAGAGTTCAAAATGTTCAGTTATTTTTTTTAATAATTAATTTTTTAAAATGAGAACTGTCAAAGTGGTTCTTGGGCTTTTTTTTTTTTCGACAATTATATCAAAGGTCTGTACCTTATGTCTGATAATTTCAGTTCGTGCATTGTGAAAAAGTTGGTAAAACCCATACGAAGCTAATGCCCAATCGGTTAAGGCCACAGCAGCGTCATATTCGGGGAAAAGAGCACAACCAAACAAGGGTAGTTGAGTTAATAACATGAAAGGCTAAATGGGGCTGTATGTTTGTCCACGTATTTCCTATTCTCAGCGGATAAATTAGAGAAATGGTTCGTGGCAAACGATAAACCTCTGGCTCTCTGCTGACGCTTAATTTGAATTTATTGAGAAACCAGACTGAGCTTACAGCCTTAAGAGCTCCCATCTGAAGTATTGGCATGGCTTCACTGCTTTCTCCAACTACTGCTGCAATTCAACAGTATCCTAAAATTCTTTGCTTCTCTGCTTGGAAGCCCAGTTTTACTTTTCAGTGTAATCTACATTCTTTCACTAATCGTTTGAAAGATAACACAGGAAGATGCAATGCATATTTTGGCAATATCCCAGATGATTTATTCGAAAACACTCTTCATCTGGACCAATTCCCTATCTTTCAATCTGGGTTGGTCCAGTTCCAGAGAAGTACTGAGGATTTATCGGAGTTTCAGAAATGGGGATTATTGATTTTCGCTGGGCTGGCATGGGTTTACTTAACTGCAAGGCCTGGTGTTCTACTAGGTGCCATTGATGCCTACCTTCTAGCTCCTTTGCAATTGGGTTTGTATAGCTTGAGTGGACGACGAAACTTGAAGAGTAGTGATTTTCTGATTGGAGATAAATTGGGAGAAGGGTCTTTTGGTGTTGTATATTCTGGGATAATTGTTCCAAAAAGTGCCACTGTAGAAGATAGGGCGCCAAAGAGAGGAAGAGGAAAAGCAATGAAGTCGGATGGGAGATTCAAAGAGAAGGTTATTCTTAAAATGGTAATTTTATTACTACCTTAAAAGTACGAGTTCTTTCTCTTGTATTGGTAATTCTAAGCTTTATGGTCTGTTTTAATGGGAATATGCAGGTGAAGGTTGGAGTTCAAGGAGCTGAAAATTTTGGTGAAGTTGAGGAGTGGTTTAATTATAGGATGTCAAGAGCAGCTCCAGAAACATGTGCTGAATTCCTTGGAAGTTTTGTTGCTGACAACACAAATTCACAATTTACACGAGGTGTAAAATGGCTTGTTTGGAAATTTGAGGTATTCACCAAATTGGAAATTTCCAACCCCTTTATTGTGTACTACCGACGCCCTTTTGAATCAACAAATCAAAATCCTTTCTCTTAATATCTTCATGTGTATTGCATCAGAATTTGAATGATGATTTTATAATCATAAAGAACACAAGTTATTGGTCTTGTGCAGTTTCTTCATTCATTTATTTTGATTTTTGGAGACTATGTTTGGTAAACTGTAATGGATTGAAATGTAATAGAATCAAATGAACTGTAACTGCATTTGATTCTATTACAGCGTACCAAATATAGCTAGATTTTCATTTACTAAAGGTATGCTCATTCGACCACAATAAAAACCCTTTGATGAACCAACCGTCCCCTGTGCTAATTGTTGGAATATTCATGTGACAGGGGGATCGAAGTCTTGCTGATTATATGAAAGATCGTAACTTCCCTTTTAACTTGGAGTCTATCATGTTTGGTCGAGTCCTGCAAGGAGTAGATTCTGTTAAAAGGAATGCATTGATCATCAAGCAAATAATGCGCCAGATTATTACTTCACTTAAA
>CANXYC011100319.1:0-53574 GCA_948193065.1 Aleurites moluccanus | reverse complement strand
ATATATATATAAATAAAACACGAGTTAGCAACAATTCATACTAAATTTAAAAAAACTCTTTATTAATTATCAAAAACATATATAAAAAAATTTCTTTATTTTTTTTTTAGTTTAAATTATTTTCTAAATTTTATTTATTATGAATGGACCCATCAAACATCTAATGTGTGTCCGACAATATTTTGAATCAAGCATCTAACGTGTGTCCGACAATTTTATAAACACAGTTGAATATTTTTTCGTTTGGTAGTTCAATGTTTGATCTCTCATGTGTCAATGTTTGACACGTATCTATTAAAATTTATGGGCCATGTATGAGTAAGTTTATAAGTAAACATTTGCATACATTCAATTGATTAATTATTTATATATTTTATTATTATTTGAAGTAATATATTTTTTTTAATAGAATTAAATAATTATACATATATATATATATAATATATATAACATCATATTTTTAACAAGGAAATATCATTGAATCATAACTCATATGGAGTAAAAAAAAAAAAAAAAAGAGAGGTTAAATCTTGATAATGTAAATTCTCTTTAAAAAATTCTGAAATTGATTTTTTTTTTTTTTTATTTCAATTGGTTTAGCCAAAAGCAATTTCCAAAATTTATTCGTATTTGATGTAGATAAGTTTATCATAGATGATGCACTGCTTAGTGAGATATCCACCAAATTTCAAATTTTGTAACCTCATCACTTCAATTAATTACTTAAATGGTGTCCAAAGCATTGAATTATAAACCTTTTACATTTGAAGGTTTTAATTCAATGGTTGCGTGCTTAATTTTTTGTATTATAATTTATAATTAAGAAATATGCAATGCTCTATTCAAAACTGTTGAATAAAAAAAATATATATATATTAAATGACCTGGAATTTTGTATATGTTTGATTTCTAATTTTCTATGGATAATTTTGTGGGATAAAAAAATTTTAGATGAGTAGGTTGAACATTAAAGACTTTAAACAAAATGTTTGTGAGTATCACGTTTCAATTGTTAAATTTCATTGACTTTAAACTTGATATCTACTGAAACTTTTATTCAGCTTGCTGACAATTCATGATGTTGTGGAGCTCATATTTTTGGAAATTTGATGGCCTTACCTACTCTACTTTGCTTCCCAATGACTAATTTTTTAATTTATCACTACTCATTTTAATAATATATAAACAAAAATTGACCTACATAATACTAAAAAAAAAAAAAATCTTGATGAATTAAGAAATCAGAATCCATAACCTGCAATCTCTTAAAGTTCCACTAGAATTGTATGAACAGCGAAGGAGCAAGGAAGCTTCAACGACGGCTATTTGATTATACAAAGTAATCAAATTGTTGATTCTTGCCATGGAAAAGCAACTTATTAATGGAAAGCAAGTAGGCATGTGGCGGTGGCATGAATTTCCAGGAAGTAGAGTCTGACTTTATTATTTTGTTTTCCAGCATATTCAATAATGGACTATCTAATAATTACTTAATTAATCGGTTTGAAAATATGTCATGTTGGACTATGATCAAATTAAGTTTTATAAATATATTCAAATTTGAATTCATTTTCATTAAATTTTTATTTTTATTTTAAAAAAAAAAGATAAAAAAATTATTTATTAATATCTTAAGAAAATATTTTTAAAATATACGGAATAGATAATAGAAAAAAATAAATTAAAAAAATGAATGAGCTTGTATATTTAAATTAATCATTAAAATGAAAACTAAAAATAATAAAATATTTTAATAAATATAATTATTATTATTTCACTCATAAATGTATTTAATAAATATATTATAATTATTAGATTGATTGGAATTAAATCAGTCTAAAAAAAATTTAAATCGTAAACCCTAATCATATATCAATTTTTCATTTTTCTTAAAATAAAACTCATAAATACATATTTTTAATTTAATTTTATTTGTGTTAAAAAATCTCAAATTTAAAAATGATAAAAAATATTAATACTTAATATAATATTTAAAAAATTATTATTTGATTTAAAAAATTATTATTAAATTAAATTAATATTTTTTATTTAAAAAATTTTTAAATTATCATTATAATCAAATCGTTTATTCGGTTTGTGTACCTTTAATTTATTGGTTTCACATCAAATATTTTTTTATAAATTTTTATTATTTTATTATAAATTAAAAAAAAAAATTGATAATAAAAAAATTTTAAAAATAATTCAATATTATACAATTCAAACTTATCTATTCTACTCAAAATTTATATTTTTTCTCAAAAATTATATTTTTTTATTTATATTTAGTTAATTTTAATGAATAGTCTTTTTTTAATTTTAAATTAATATTAAATTAAAAAATATATGATTATATATAAAATAAAATAAAATATATTTAATTATAATATATATATATATATATATATAATTAATTTTAGTTTAATTCAATTAAAAATAAAAAAATTATTTAAATTCATAAATTAAATCTAATTTTTTATTTATTTTATTTTTTAAATTAAATAAATTATAAAATTATTAATTTTAATTTAATTTAATCATTTAATCAATATAATTTTTATCTAAAGTAACATGTACGAAGAGAGAGAGAGAGAGAGAGAGAGGGGTTAGATTTAAGGTCTTTCACGGATCCCATCGCTGTCAGAGAAGTCGACAAGCACCGTAGAGTGGAAAATGAGAGGAAATGATGTCTTTTATAAATTCAAAGACTTGCTTTGCTTTTGAAAGTGATTTATTTTGAATTGACAAATTAGTTTGCGGTGAGCACATGGGTGGAATTCAAGTTCGTATTCACTTTCGTTTTGCATTAATTAATTTTTAAAATCTATACTATATAAAAATTAAAAAGAACAGATAATTCAATTCATATATTGCCAAATAATCCAATCATCCTTCTGTTCTATGAAAATAATCAAAAGCAGTCAACTTTGTATTTTCCGGTTACATGTAAAAGAATAAGTATTGAAAAATCAAACCATATTTTAAAGGGATATTTGTTAGTTCATATCTGAATCATTTAGTTCTACTAAAACCTGTTAAACATGAAATCAAAATAATTAGAATAAAAAAATTGACTTCAGAAACAAATTTTTCAAGTTCCAAATTAAATTCCAGTGATTATGGGTTAAGACTACCCCACACCAAATATTAGCAAATTGGAAGCAAACTACACAAAATTAAACAATAAGTATTGACTCTTGTAAAAGAATTTGAGTTATTTAATAAGTTGTTTTGATTTTAAATTCTAAAAATATAAAAAATATTATTGAAAGTGCTATTTCATACAAAAATTTGATCTAAAAATATAAAAAATATTATTAAAATGACTATTTCATAAAAAAATCTGATTAAAATACAATTTAAATTAATCGAGACAACATAAATGTCAGATGAAAATATCGAAAAACTACACAAAATTTAATCTTGCCATTGTGATGATCTAATTCAACGTATATAGTAGTAGAAGAGAGGTTGATTACCTATTTAACCAATAGAAACATGAATACATACAAATTAAAATGAAAAAAAAAAAAAAAATACTCTAATTAAAAAATAAGACTAACCTGAAACGAAATTAAAAAAGCAAATTCAAATTCAAATTCTGAGCATTAGAAAGAAAGACCAAATCATAGTGAAAATGAAAAAGTCATATCCAAAGTAAAAAATAAAAAAAAAAGAAGAAGAAACAAATCTAAAAAAAAAAAAAAAAGACATAAAGAATTCAAAGATATATAAATAAAATTATGCTGAAAGTTGATAAATATAATAATAATGTTATCAAATTTTTTAATCTATTTAATTTTTATTAATTTTAAATCATACTACATATTTTAATAATATGAAGGAATAAAAAAAATACAATATAGAAAATATCCTTAATACTTTTCTTAATTCTTTAGTCTCCACATTGTTTAGTTCATATTGAAAAATATTTATTTGTTTAGTTCATAAGTTTGAAAAATATTGGTTATATATAATAATAAATTATTATTATATATTTAAAATTTTAATTGAAATTTGTGATCGTACATTTATAATCTATAAAATAATTATTTCATATCTAATTAAAATTAATATTGAGAATAATTTTTTTCTTATTATTTTATGAGCCAAATGAACCTGAATTTTAAGTGAACTATATTATTTTCATATACGATAAAAAAAAACTAATTAATAAATAATTTATCATGAATATTTAATTTTTATTAAAAGTAAAATATTTTTTAATTTAATTTAATCAGTAATTTATTTTTAACCAATCAAGTATGATTTAATTTTTAACTCGAATTTTTTTTTTCTCAAATCTCCATAACTTTTAAATTGAGCATCAAAAAGTTTTTATCAAACCAAAGGCTTGTCTTTCTAATACTATTTGTTCATTTTACATATATAAATCCAATCCTAATAGAATCCAATCCAATATTTTGATCAAACTTCGATCATCACCTTCCCCTCAAAAAATATTAATGTAGCAGTTTTATATATATTTAATTGATTTTTTTTTTTTTTATTCTTACCAATGTTTAGTTAGTTAATTAATTGATGAATTTGGGTCTAGGGATACTCTCTCTTGTAGTTGTTAGTCACCCTAGAAATAAGATTAATATTTTTTGTGCTCTTTGTTTATGGATTTTTGTTTTAATGTTTCATAGTCTATGCCGGAGAGACTAATGTCCGGCCACAGGCGGCACTTACCAAGTCTGCAATAGGTCCGATAGTGTACGGACAAAATGAAGTTTCAAAGGCTCTCGATATGTTCGCTCTAAATACAACAATCTTAAAACGAAAAAGCCAAACTTGTGCGACTTTGTCTTTGTTTTTATTGAGAAAAATGATATAATTTTAATTTACAATTATTTCGGATATAAATTTGATTTTAAGACTTTTTTTTAGAGTTTTTTTATGAGAAAAGAAAAGATAACTTTTAATTTATTGAATAAAAAAGAAAATAAAAGAAATGAGTATGTTTCTTTTTTAAAAGTATATTAAATAAGAAAAAATATTAATTATTAAGGTAAAATAATATTATTAAAAAAAATATTTTTAATAATAAATAAAGTCTCACAATATCCTTTCTTATCCCAAACAGGATCTAAGTGTCATGCATAATAATAAATTCTAAATTGTCAATTATTTTAAATAATTAGCTATTTAAACAAATCACAATAAATTTTTAATAGGAATTACATAAATTTACTTATTAATCTACTCATCTCTTCCAATTATTTATCAATTATCATGTGTATTTAAGGGCAAAACTAGAAAATATAATGTAAATAAGTTGTTTTTAATTATACGGAGTAAATGAACTTGAGACAACATATAAAGATCAACACGCAATACCATCCTAATTAAATAAAAAGAAAAATCTTATAAGACATTAAGTACAGAAATACAGGTAAAAAATTAAATTCTTTTATTTGGGTTTTTTTTCATTTCAATTCTCTTCTCCTTTCGTTGGTAACTAAAATAGGACATTAGATGAAAGAAATTGGAAAATGCTACTCTTCAAGAAAAACTAAATCTAAAAGAAAAAAAATACCAATTTTTGAAGTAATCTATAAACCAAAAGATTACTTTGACCAGTTTATTGATTATCTATAGCCACACAATTAATCAAATACTCCGTCGTGTATTTTTTTACTAAACACATAAATTAAATTAAAAGGGAGTTTAATTAAGAGTTAAAATTATTTTATTACTTTTTAATATCTAATAAAATATATATATTTTAATTATAATATTAATTTCATTAATATTTTACTTTATTCAAAAAAAATAAAATAATTTTGTTATAATAATCCTGATCTTTATCATGTTATCAATAAGTATTTACAATTAAATATTTATATTTATAATTAAAGTTTAAATAGTCATTATTATCCATAAATATTTATAATTAAATATTTGATTGCTGAGAATGATAAAATTGATATAAAAGAAATTATAAGTTATATTGAAATTAAAGAAGGATAGATAAATTTAAAAGAATGATTTTTTTTAAAAGATAAATAAAAAAAATAAAGAGAGTATTTTATTTCAACTCATTATTTAACAAAATAAAAACAAAAATAAAATATCAGAAGTCAGCAAGAAACAGCGTTGCCTAGCCTACCTATTCAATTTTTGTAACATTCCGAGATATTTCCGTAACGTGGGCAAAAATTGGCCATTCATTTCTTTCTCATGTTTTGCTGTCAGCAAAGAAAATAAAATATTAATAAATATTAATTAATAATACTAAAAGAAAAGAAACCCATTCTTGCTTTACCAGTTTCATCCAACCAAATTAAAAAAGAAAGAAAAATAGTCGTTCCGGCCACAGCCGAACACTAACTACTTGGAATTTAGACCAAATTAGAGCATCACGTATTGGACAAATGAGCCCCCATCATTCAATTACGCACCTATATCCTACTATGCGCAATTATTCATTAGAAAAAGAAAGGGAAATCATGTGGGAATCTACTTTAAAAAAAAAAACAATGAAAAGCCTGTCAAATGCAGCTGTGAACCAGCTTATACCGCCTTAGTTCAATTATAAAAACCCCTTTGTGAATGTTCATGGAAATGAAATTCTAAACCAGCCCTTTCTTCTATTCCTGACTTTCCCATTGCAAATTCCTCCTGGCAACTTCCTGACGAAGAAACAAAACAAATAACTCAACTCCACTCCACTCAGCCATAATCCAAAAACAAATAGCCTGAAAAAAAAAAAAAACATGGCAAGCAATAAGCAGTCTCGTTTTGATTGCAGCAAATTGCTTACCAATACCCTCAGCAAAGCACAAAAACGATGGCGTATTGCTTATTTAACTATCTATTCTGCTCGAACAATGCTTTCTCTTGTAAGAGATATAATTGTAGCTGAAACAAATAGTTATCACAATTCTGGTATTCTTAAAAATGTTTCCTATACCATGTTAGACGTAGAACCAATCAAATCTAATCAACAAACGCCAGTTTCTCATGCACCTGATATTGATAGGAAAACACTTGCCGAAATGGTAAAAGAGAGAAATACCATATCTCTCCGTCAGTTTGAAGGAGTTGAAGGTGTTGCCACTGCTCTTGGGACAAACCTAAAACACGGAATCAATGGTGATGACCGTGAAGTTAGCTTCCGGCGTCACATGTTCGGTTCCAATACTTATAATAAACCGCCTCCTAAGGGGGTTTTATTTTTTGTGGTTGATGCTTTTAAAGACACCACCATTCTTATACTCTTAGTATGTGCTGCTCTTGCTCTTGCCTTTGGCATCAAAGAGCATGGAGCAGAAGAAGGTTGGTATGAAGGTGGCAGCATCTTTGTTGCAGTTTTTCTAGTTGTTGTTGTATCTGCTCTAAGTAACTTTAGACAGGAAACACAATTTGACAAGCTCTCTCAAATAAGTAGCAATATAAAAATTGATGTTCATAGAAATGGACATAGACAACAGATTTCCATATTTGATATTGTAGTTGGAGATGTTGTCTACTTGAAAATTGGAGATCAAATTCCAGCTGATGGTTTGTTCATGGAGGGACATTCTTTACAAGTCGATGAGTCAAGCATGACAGGAGAAAGTGACCATGTAGAAGTTAATTCTACCAGGAATCCATTCTTGATTTCTGGTTCAAAAGTTGCAGATGGATATGCTCGAATGGTTGTGACATCTGTTGGAATGAGCACTGCGTGGGGTGAAATGATGAGCTCTATAAATCGTGACTCCAATGAACGAACACCATTACAAGCTCGGCTTGATAAACTAACCTCATCTATTGGGAAGGTTGGCCTTTCAGTTGCTTTCCTAGTTCTTATAGTTATGTTAATTCGGTATTTCACAAAAAATACAAAAGATGAAAATGGGTTTACAGAGTACAAAGGCAGCAAAACAGATACAGGTGACGTGTTAAATGCTGTGGTAAGCATTGTAGCTGCGGCAGTCACTATTGTGGTCGTAGCAATTCCAGAAGGCCTGCCATTAGCAGTCACACTAACACTAGCTTACTCTATGAAGAGAATGATGAAAGATCAAGCTATGGTTAGAAAACTTTCGGCTTGTGAAACCATGGGTTCAGCAACAGTTATTTGTACTGACAAAACAGGTACTTTGACATTGAATCAGATGCAAGTAACCAAGTTCTGGCTTGGTCAAGAATCCATTGATGAGGGTTCTTACAAAGGAATTGCTCCAACAATTCTTGAATTATTCCACGAAGGAGTTGGGTTAAACACAACAGGCAGCGTTTACAAACCAGCATCAGGATCCGCACCAGAGTTTTCAGGCAGTCCAACTGAAAAGGCAATTCTCTCATGGGCTGTTTCTGAGCTGGGTATGGACATGGAAATAATGAAGCAAAGTTGTAAAATTCTCCATGTTGAAACCTTTAATTCGGATAAGAAACGAAGTGGGGTTTCAATAAGGAAATTGGCTGACAACACCATTCATGTACATTGGAAAGGAGCAGCTGAGATGGTACTAGCAATGTGTTCAGATTATTATGTGAGCAATGGGATTGTAAAATCCATGGATGAAGATGAGAGAAATAAAATAGAAAGAATAATCCAAGGCATGGCAGCTAGTAGCCTCAGATGCATTGCTTTTGCTCATAAGAAAATTACTGAGGAAGAAATGAAGATTGATAATGATGAAAATGCACGCCAAAGTCTACAAGAAGATGGTTTGATCTTGCTAGGAATAGTTGGTCTCAAGGATCCATGTCGACAAGGAGCCAAGAAAGCTGTGGACATTTGCAAGTCTGCAGGAGTAAGCATCAAAATGATAACCGGGGATAATGTTTTCACAGCAAAAGCCATAGCTACAGAATGTGGAATACTGGAGCTGGATCACCAAGTAGACAATGAACTAGTTGTAGAAGGTGTTGAATTTCGGAACTATACACATGAGCAGAGAATGGAAAGGGTTGATAAGATCCGTGTAATGGCAAGGTCATCACCCTTTGACAAACTTCTGATGGTACAATGCTTGAGGCAGAAAGGTCACGTTGTTGCAGTAACGGGAGATGGCACAAATGATGCACCTGCATTAAAAGAAGCTGATATAGGACTTTCTATGGGAATTCAGGGCACAGAGGTCGCCAAGGAAAGCTCAGATATTGTCATTTTGGATGATAATTTTACTTCTGTGGCCACAGTCTTAAGATGGGGACGATGTGTCTATAACAACATCCAAAAATTTATCCAGTTTCAACTAACTGTCAATGTTGCAGCTCTTGTGATCAACTTTATAGCAGCAGTTTCCGCCGGAGAGGTTCCTCTAACAGCAGTACAATTGCTGTGGGTAAACCTCATAATGGACACACTTGGAGCTCTAGCCCTGGCTACAGAGCGACCCACTGATGAGCTAATGCAGAAGCTGCCTGTAGGTCGGACAGAGCCCCTCATAACAAATATCATGTGGAGAAACCTCTTAGCTCAAGCTCTGTACCAGATAATAGTCCTCTTGACTTTACAATTCAAGGGTGAGTCTATATTTAAAGTGAGTCCAGAGGTAAATGATACAATTATATTCAATACTTTTGTGCTTTGCCAAGTATTCAATGAGTTCAACGCTAGGAAGTTGGAAAAGCAGAATGTATTCAAAGGCATGCACAGGAATCATCTTTTTCTAGGAATTGTGTGTATAACTATAATTCTTCAGGTTGTGATGGTGGAGTTCCTAAAGAAGTTTGCAAGTACAGAGAAGTTGAATTTGCCACAATGGGTATTTTGTATTCTAATCGCAGCTGTATCATGGCCAATTGGTTGGGTTGTGAAACTGGTACCTGTTCCAGAGAAACCCTTCCTGGGTTATGTCAAAAGTCCAATATTCTACTTCAAAAGGGTTATGCATTCAATCTTCCATAGAAAAAACTCTTCATCTAGGTTTGGAACTGAGTGTGGGAGAAGCTAAAAGATTCTAGAATGGTTTGACGACTCCTGAAGTGGCCCATAGACGATAGAGAATGCGCCAACAACAGTTCACACTCTGCCTATAATTCATTCTCATCAAGAAAATATGAGAGTGAATTGGCCTAGCAGCAGCAGATCCAACAAGTGATATTCAGGCAAAGTAGTTGATAGAGCAGACTCAACAGCCTACCCAAAAGCAATTGACTTGGCAAGAAATGACAAATCACCGATAAAAGATGGAAGGTACAGTTTTAGATTTAGATTCATTCAACATTATCAATAATTTTTATTTATCCCAATTCACAGCCAAACTTTTTTTTTTGCACTCTTGAGATTAGAGCAGAGCAGAGTTTCATTTGCTTTTTTATTGAACTACTGTATAGTACAAGAACAACTTAATCAATTTTGTATTGCCAATATTTCCTATTATGTTATTTCTACATGGAAATTCCATAAACCCCATTTTAACAAAATAAATTCCAAGGCAGTAAGATACTGAAGATGATAATTAACGTTGTAAAGACTTTCCAAATCTTAGTTTTCTATTTCAAAAGCAATAATCAGCTGGCAATTAGGTAATTCATTTGAAATCACAGAGTAGGTAACGGACCTGCATTTACCCAACAAAAGAGAAGAACTGATCTTCCATTTCTGGCCTTGAAACACTCTTTCGGAGAGAGAAAGCAGAGCCGGAGACGATTATAGACGAATTAAGGATAGAGTGCGCTGCTATTCTCTTTAGCGTCAAGCTTTGAACAAAACTTGATAGTGAAACTAACTGCAGTAGTCGGGCTCGGGCATGAGAGAGCAGTGAAAGTGGGTGATCGAACCAGTTTTGTTCACTGGAAAGTTTATTATATACACCCATATGCATAATATATTTTTAACCTATTATTTATTTATTATAACTAATAGATAAAAAAAAAAAAAAAACTTTTATTGAATGGTATTAAAAATATAAAATCTCAAATTTGAGTATAAAAAATTATAAAAATAATATATTTTTTATTATAAATTAGTACCATAAATTAAATCTTATATTTTTTATTGATAAACACTAATTTCAATTAATTCAAGGTAAAGAGTTATAATAAATTAAATCCATTATTCATTTAAGAGTTAGGTAATTTGTACTTTCACATTTTTTCCTAACTTATGTTTCATATTATTTAAATTACGGATACTTATTAATTATTAAACATTAACAATATATAAAAATTTCACATTATTTTTCCCTAAAAAAATTATTTATAAATTCATAATGAATTCTCAATGAAAATATAATTGATTTTATTTTATATAATTACTACTAATTTATGCTCATTATCGTTATTTAAAAAAAAAATTATACTTTTCTATTATAGAAATTAATTAAAAAAAAGGATCTGTAGAACAATAATAATAAAAAAGTTTTTATGAAATTAAATACATCAGGCTCAAGTGTGATATGAATATGGAAGATTAATGGGGCCTGTTGGAAACCCACATCATCACACTGTCATGCTTTCATAGCCAATAAAGAGACAAAAGAAAAATAAAGGCCCATTAATTTTTCTCTCTAATAAGTTGACTTTTTCTAAAAGAAATAAAAAATCTTCAATTAGGAATTAGACAAGTGTTAATGTGTTAATTTAATTATTTGCTAATGGCATCATTTCAGATTCCAGATTCAACAGGTTATATCCTGTTCATGATATCTCCATAATCTCTTTCAGGATTCCTATGAATAAACAAAAATATCTTCTTGAAATTAATAATAATTATTATTACCTTTTTTATTTGTGATTTTAAAAATTTATTTATTTATATTTTTAATTATCTTTATAAATTTTTAAAATAATAATTATTAATTTTTTCTTACTTAATCCTTATAACATTTAATTAAAATATAATAACTTTATTTAAAATAAATTTAAAGAAATAAGATTAAATAAATTATTTTAAATTTAATTAATAAATATTTTAAATGATAGGTAAAATAAAAAATATTATTTTATACTTTAGGTGCTTTTTGCTAATTAATTAACTAGGAAATTAAATTAATTACTAGTTTCATTAAAACCAATATATGGAAAGGCTCTACGAACTATGAAGGATTAGATGTTAGATATTAGAAATTCTGCCTCTAAAAGTCCTAGCACTGATATTCTTCTTACTAATTAAATAATCAGCAAGATTTATTTAATTTATTATTCATTAATTTACAAGCAATATAAAACTAGAGAAATTTAATATATATATATATATATATCAATTAATAAGGGACTAATAAATGGCCAATTAATATAAATTTAGTTTCAGTGATAGCGTATGATATTCGGACTCTCCGATTAAATTTAATAATTTTAAAACAATAAAGTTATGAATTTGAAGGAATGTGATTAACAAAAGAAAAAGAAAAAAGGATGGAATAGAATCGAACAAACCTTGTAGAGAAGCGTTGGCACGTAGTATGAATAGTGATAGATGAATTAAGTTGAGCTGAGTATTGTTCTGGAAAATGAGATATTATTACAAACAATTAAATATATATAAATATGCGTGATGCCATCAACAGGTGAAGCTACCACATGATCTGATATTTCCTTCTGAACTTTGATGATGGAGAAAAGGAAATTTTAGATCAGGCTGGCAGCTTCAACTGCTAGTGGTGCACGATTTATATATTACTCCTAATTGCTAGAAACACAGACAGAGATGTGGTGGAGAAGAGAAGAGAGGAGAGGAGAGGAGAGGAGAGTACTGAATTCATTTAAATATAAAGAGAGAGAGAGAGAAAGGACAATAATATATATACATGTCTCGTCTCTTGTATTGATGATATGATAATTAAATTCTGTTGATTATAATAAGATAATATATACATTTAAAAGAAGTATAGTATGTAGGAAGAAAATAAAACAAATGTAGCAGTGGTCCAAAGGAAAGACAAAATGAATATTATGATGGGCACGCCACCACCATGCAGACAAGGTAGCGAGTTCTTCTAAGATCTTCCCCTTTTTATTATCCACTTTGCATTTCTTTCTCTAAATATCCTCAAAATGTACCTAAAAAACAGTGCTAATTAACCTCTTCCTTTATTATTATCATTAAGCTGAGACTATTTCTACTCCTTTAAATTCTTTTCAAATTTCCATCAATTGTAAATAGACCGTCATTAATTTTTTATTTTAAATTTCAGTTTTAACTTTTTATATTATAAATAAATTTTAACTTTTTTTTTTTTTTAATTTTTACTTTCAATTATTTTTTTTCTAAAAATGAAAATCCCAAATTTTATAAATTTATTTTATAATCTTATAAAATTTTAAAAAAGATATGCTAAATGTGCCAGTAATAAAAGTAAAAAAAAAAAAAAATTACTTATTTCAGTAATTTAAAAGAATATTCATTCAAATAATTTATAATATATTTTTTCACTATATTTACTACTTAAAAATAATTTATATTCTTAAATTTTTTAAATATTTTTTTACTCGTATTTAATTTTTTACATGCATTACCTATACTTTAATTATATTATAAAATAATTAATTTTATTATTAAATGAAAATCCATTATTTTTTATTTTCAAAATATTTTATTATTTATTGAATCAAATTTATAATTTTTATGGTAAAATATTTTCATTTTGTAATTTTATAAAAATAAAAAAAAATTTCTTAACCAAAAAAAAAAAATTATAAATTTACATTTATCTACAAATTTATTATAATTTATACAAAATTAAATTTTTATTTAAATCTAAATCATTATATTTTCAGGATTTGAGTTACATAGCCTTACATATATATAAAATATAAATAATATATTTTCAAAATTCTAAAATAAATTTTTTTCATACATATATATATATATATATATATATATATATATATATAACTTTAAATACAACAAAATGTAAATAAACAAATATATTTACTTATAAAATAAAATTTTAAAATTAATAAAGAAATTTAGATTGTTACAATATGTATATTTTTTAAATGCTATTCAACTAATAATTCAATTATAAAATATCTTGTTACTCAAAAAAAAAAAAAAAATGATAAAATGTCTAAGGAAGTCAAGAATTCACATTAATGATAATATTTCCTTTCATTTTATGAAATTTCCAATCCACCCAATATTTTTTTTTTCTTTAACTATAATGTTTATCTGCAACTATTAACATTAATATGAAAAAATATACATAGTACTCTTGCATCTAAATGGTGTCAGTCACAGATTAAAAGTAATGTTTAGATAATTCAAAAGTAATTAAGCAAAGTTCAGTCTTAATCAGAAAAGTGAAACAACCTGAAAAAGAAGGATTAAGAAAATGATATAAATTCTGATAAGAGTTAGTTTTTGATTTTGACATTCTGTTTTTTTCTACTTGTTATGATCCCTTTGGTGGGTTTGTGCAGATGGAACCAATTAAAATATAGATGCATGCATAGTCATCTTCATATCCAAAATCTTTTGTAACATGAAAAACAAAATTAATAATATTCTAACTATATATAATTAATAAAACAAAAGTTCCCAACTGTTTGGCTTCAATGGGTTTGTTCTGTAAGTCATGATTAACTTCCTTCTTTCCACTATAAATATTCTTTAATCCAAAACAAACCAATTTTTACTGTACCTGTAGATTATAATGAACATTTATTATGTAATATTTATATAATGTAATTGTAGCTTAAATAAAAAGCAAGTGGAATAATGTGATTGCTTTAATATTATGTTAGATTTTTTTTTTTGAGGGATTTCATATCACGTTAGATACCAAGCTAAATTAATTGTGCCACGGAATCCTCGAATAATTGTGTTCTATCAGTTACACTTCATTTGGCTCCATTAGGGTTTTAAAGGTTCTCATATGGTGCATTTGAAAATATTTGGCAAATTAAAGTTTATTGCTCTCTTTAATTTCCTTTACCGAGGAGAATAAGTGTTGTTGGGGCTTTCCAAGCCTCTTCTTTGACTAAGTCTATATTAATTGTTAACTTTGTAGCAGCCTTTTCATCTACCACACGAGAGAGGTTGAAGCTTTGGCTTTAAGGAAAGTGCCATCTTGGTTGGCTGGCTCCCTTTTTTTCCAAGCTAGTCTTTGTATTTGATAAGAGACCCATTATGAGTTGAGAAGAGCTCTTCTTCATGATATTTCTTGTCTTGATTAATGATGTACGAGTTTTTTAAATTTTAGTTAAAAGTGAAATTTATAAAAATATGTAAGCTTTGTGCCTAATATAAAGTGGTTGACAATAAACAATAAACAGTAAACATTAACCTAATTCGTGGTTAAACAATTTTTTTCTTTTCCTTTCTAATCAATGACCACTACAATCAAGATTTATTTCTAAATTAGTATAAAAAGTATATAATCATACATAATATCTAAATAATATTTAAAAAATATTGAATTTATTTATTTTTAGATCATAACACCCATTACTCTTCCCTCTAATTATGAACAAAACATCCAATACACAACAAGATCGTCGTCACTTGAAGAATAACGTGCAAGGAGATGACTAAAATTAAGACAGAGTATAAATAAATAAATTGATATTCTAATAATAGAAACAATTATATTTTGTTAGTTATTAGTTAAAAAATAATCACAAAGAGACCAACACCGAAATAAAAAACAAAATTAGACAGGCTCATTATTTCGAGTTTAAGCAAAGCAATACACAGCACGTAACATACGAAACCTAAAAAGAGAAATTACTATAAAATGCAAAGGGATCCCAGGACGTGAGTACATAAGATAATGTTATTCTGGGTGCACTCAACAATTTGAGGGAGGGGGAAATGGTTAGGAACGACAATTTTAATCAGATTTGTAAATATTCAATATAATTTAATTATCAGATTTATAAATATTCAATTTAATTTAGAGGAAATAAACTTTTTATTTTATATCTTATTTTTGAATATTTTTACATAATAATAATACCTTCTTTAAACTCAACTCAATATATATTATATATATTTTTTTATTTTTTAATATTTCATTTATATATTTTTTATAATTATTTTTTATGTAAAATATAAATTATATTATATAAATATTTAAAAAAAATATATAAATAAATAAATATATATATTTAAAAAAATAAAAAAAATATCAATTGCCAAAAGGTATCTCCAGTCTCACTTTGATATTTCTTTATTTCATGGATTACATTTTTCAGATTACATTTTTCAAATTCATTTTCAATAGAATTGAAGATTATCTGATGCCGATTGAACTGAAAATTCCACTGATCGTCGCTCTGATTGATTAGAGTTTTTCTTGGCGACTCGATTACCTCTTTGGAGAAGATAAAGACAGTCTATAATATCCAGATATAGCAATGAAGCCAAATACCGAACTTTTGCTAACACTACTTTTGATCTCTTCAAACTTCATTAGTTGCTTCATGATATGAATATGAAGCACTTATTTCCTACCTCTTTATTTTATTTTTTATTTTTTTTTATATTGTAACAATTGCAGTGCTATAACGTGTTGTATAAATACACTAAACAGATTGAAAATAATTGTTATTTTATGTATCATCATCTTCCTCGCAACATTGTTAAATTTCTTCTAATTTCTCATCTTGATCAAACTGTCAACATTTTCACTAAAGCACATTCACCTCAACGATGTCGTGATCTTGTGACTTCTTCTCAACCACCTTCAAATATATTGTGACTTCGATTTAATTTCCTATTATAACAATAATACTAATGTTCATCAGCGACAAGTTGAGACTGGTGAAATTAACCCCAAAAAATAATACCTAAAAATTAGGGGAATTAAAAAGAATACTCACTTGAAATCTCATTCTAGAGTACATTTGTATAGGAAATGCATTTATTTATGTATTACATTCTTCATTTTAGTTCAATTTTCATGGAAAATGACTTTAATGAACATTTTAAAGACAATTTAACACTCAGATTTTTTTAAAAATAAATTTTATCCAATTATTAAAATATTTATTTTATTATTTAGTATTTTGATAACAAACGAATTCCCATTAGAAATTTATTCTCACCCCTCCAATTCTTCTCACACTCACTACATATTTAACGTAATTAATAATTAATTGACAGTTAATTGTAATTGATTTTCTCTAAAAATAACAATTTTAACTGATATTTTCAGAATCAAACCAAACTGACTGATCAAACCACATTATCCGAGAACCAGTCCTGTTTCCAATCCGATTCAAGTCGGATCGGAACCAAATTAACATTAAATACTTTTAAAAGTAAGAAGAATTTGAAAGAATGGGCATAGGCCATCAATAATTTTAATTGTGGAATGTGGACAACTATATTCCAGTCATTTATGGAATATGAATATTTAGTTACCTGATGTTAATAACCTAGAAAGAGCTTAGTTGAAGTTTTCTTGTCCATCTCAAAATTAGCTTAGCAATTTCTTACTTGTTTAAAAAGCTCACTACTTTGTTGTAATTCTCCAAACGCAAAAATGTATTTCATATCTAGTCAAGATTGAACATTTCATGTTCATCTAAAAATGCAAAATACATGTATAACAATGTCATTCTCAAACTAAAATAAAAATTATCTAATAATGTCACAAACCTGAAATACAAGAAGGAAATTGGCTGGTTAAGAACTAGTTAGATCATATAAATATCAAGTAAAAGAAAAAATAATAAGAAAAATTAACAGAGTAAATATAAAAAGAAACAAGTAAGTCCTTGACCATCCAAATTTTGTAGCCAGAAATTTCCATGTGTTGTAATAATATATAGCAAGTATATTTTGGCAATGTGTAGAGCTCCCATGTGCATACCTTACTTTCAAAATTTAGCTAAATAATAATAAAAAAAACAAGAGCACAGTGTACTAGTAAACTGGTGTTGAGAGACAATAGTATACAATAATAACACAGAAGAAAAATGAATTGAGATTTGACTTCAGAATTCATAGTCTCTTTCAAGAATACTAATACTAATAATAATAATAAAGCTGAAGAAAGAAAAGACCAAACAATAAAAACAAAGATGTTAAAAGTGAAAAGGGCTGGTAAACGCATGCCGGACAACACAAAAAACTAAGAGGAAAAAGAATATACTTACAGTGATTTGTTATACCTTTCCTCTTAGCTTTTATCAATCAGATTTGAAGTTATGTTTGGAATCTATTGGGTCCCCAAAATAGGAAGGAGTGAGGCTGTCAGAGCATGACCTAGCTAGGGTTAGCAATCTTTCTTTCTTTGTTTCTCTTCTCTAACCAAAGCTAGATCATGCTGGCAGCTTCACCTTTTCCCTTGTGAACTAATATAATCGCAATTGTTGTTAATTAATGAATCTACATGAGAAAATACAAAAGAGATAATCAAATAACAAGAACGTAGGAATGGAAAAAAGAAAAAAAGATCAAAGAACAAAAACTAATATGATGGTTATTGCTTTTTCAATAGAGGAAATAGAGAAGTTTGAGTAATTTTTATAGAACATTTATAAGAGAAAAAGTTAATAGAAATTTCATCATATAAATATAAACGTTAATAAAGAGAATATAAGAAATAGATAGTAGTGTTTGAATGAAAAGTTAAGAAGAAAAGAAAACAAGAAGAAACCTGAGAAGCATTTTCTTGTTCTTCTTGGGTTTTAACAAGACAAAGCAGCAAAGGAAAAAAAGAATTGTTTGAAGGAAAAGAAAAGAAATGAAAGAAAGAAACAAAGAAACCCTAGAGTTGGGGAAGGCAGAGGATTGTGTACATATAGAGAGAGAGAGACAGAAATAAGAAAATGAACAGATGTTGAAAAGGCAGATAAAAAGAACAAAAAGAAAAACAGTGAACCAAATAAAAGAAGAATAAGAAGCATCAAGTGGATACAGCTAAGAGGAGCTAGCCTAGATTAGGGTGACAGGTGGTAGAAATATAGGTAGGGCGGCATTGGCTGCTGGGCGGGGTCGGAAGAGGCACAGGTGGCTCTCTCTGGCTCTGAGTCTGAACTTCACTGTAGTAAGTATAGACTATACAATAAAAGGATCCATTGATCGTACCCAAACATCTCTCTCTCCTGCAATTATTTGGCTTCTTTTTTCTTAATTATAATAATTAATTGCTGTAGTATTTCAATGCATTTCTTTTTGAATTTTATTACTGAAATCCTTACCTCTTCTTCTCTCCCCTCTCTGTTGCTTGAATTTTGGTTTGCAAGACTGGTTAGAGTCTATTGTTTTTATACGTAAGTAATGTTTCAACCATGGATTAATAATTATTAATTTAAGATAAAAATAATAAATTTTATTAATTAAAAAAAATATTTATTAATTAATAAATTAATTATATATAAATTTTTTAAAAAATATTATCTTTTTAATTTTTTAAAATTATTAATTGATCTAAATCGAGATAGAAAAAAATTATTATATAATAAAATTTATTAATTTATCGAGTATTAATTTATAAAAATTTTACTGTATTATTAAATTTTAAAAATTAAAAAAAATAATTAACAAATAATATTTATCTAAAAATTTAATAATTTTTTAATTGATAATATATATATTTTTAAAAAATAATTTAATTTTATAATTAAATATTTAAACAACCCTAAAAATAAATCCAACGAGTCTTTGACAATGTCAACTGTTTTTTTGTCCGTATACAAAATATTAATATATTATTTTAATGAATTATTTGAAAGATTTTAAATTTAAATTTAAAAAGAATAAATTATATAAAATTTATTTATATAATTTTTTTTCTTACGACTGTTTTTTCTAACAAATTCAATTAATATCAAATTATAAATTAGAATTCAATTCAATTAAAATCAAAAGTATTTCATAAGTTGTTCTAAGTGTTAATTATTTGCAGGAATAAATTAGAGTTAATTAAAATTGAATTTACAACATTAAATTAAAATTAAAATAAATTAAAAACAGAAAGTCAAATATATTCTAGCAGAGATTTATGCGAGTACCGAAGATGTTATAGCTATGAGAAGGATGTTGTCTCGTGAGAGATAATTAATTGAACGTTGATGACATGTTAACAGTGAAAAAAAAAGTTAAATTTTTTTGTTGCTTGAAAATTCATTTTATGCTATCTACTGCTGCAACTTCTTTTATATATGTTTCAGACTTGTAGGCCTGCCTGTGTGATATCTTTTATCTACACAGTCTGTTTTTTCATTATTAAATTTTTATTTTATTTTTCTGGTCATTTTGAAATTAATTATTTTGAATTTAAATTTATCTTATTATATTTTAGAGATTCAATTTTTATTAGGATTAATAATTATTTTTTTTTATAAAATGGTTTAATATATTAAATTTTTTTTAATTTTTTAAAAATATATTAATTATTCTTAACGAATGTCACAATACTATTAAATTTTTCCATCCGATTTTACTGTTAGTCAATTCTAAAATGATTAATAATAATAATAAAAAAATAAAAATATCCTGATCTTTTATTTTTAAATTTGTCAAATATATGAAAATAAATTTTTATTTATTTTAAAAAATTTAAGAAGAATTAATTTAATTTCTTAAATTATTTTTTAAAATAAAAAATAAATTTTTTTTATTTTTTTTATTTTAAATTTATCAAAAAATATGAAAATAAATTTTTTAATAATAAAAAATATTTTTTAAAATAAAAAATAAAATATTATTAATTAAAAATAAATGATAATGATATTTTTATTTTTTTTACTATATTTATTCATTATTTTTGAATTAATTAATAATAAAATTGAACGAAAGTGAATATTTATATAACGAGAAATCTCTAATTTATAATGTTTTATCTGTTAAATTTGATAGTTTTTAATGTTAAGTGCACACTGATGTTAATATAATAAATTATGTTAAAATTTAACTTCAACTAAAATTTTGTGTTATTTTGAAATTAAATATTTACTACAGTTGATGAATTTCTCATCAATTTTATTTTAAAATAAAAATGTTATCAATATAAAAAGAAAATTAAAATCTGAAAGTTTAATGCAAGTAAACTAAAATTCAAAGGCTAAATACATAAAACATGAGAAATTCAGGAAAAACTAAAATTACATAGTTTTTAATTTGTTTTATATAAATATAATATAATGAACCAGACCTGCTTAAGCAAATATGTAATATCATCCACAAAGCAGGGACCATGCAATACAGTACTAGACCAGCTTGATAGCAAACCAGTTAATTGTATTATATAATGTGATCTTTAAATAAATAATAGCGGTATTTTTTTTTAGAAAGATTATAATATAATACAATACCATACCATAAGTATACAAATAGAACATTTCAATACCACGCAAGTCATTTTCAATAATCTCAGTCCCCAAGAATAGACAAGAATTGTTGGAAATAGTAAGCTAGGGTTTAATCAAAGTACCAGGAGTTAATGACTGAATTCAAAGGTCATTCACGTGGTTGTACCAGAAAATTGAAGCAGATGTGTAATTTACATAGAGTGGTCCATTTCCTGGCGTCATATTATCACTGATCATAAAAAAGAAAGAAGAAAAGCAGAAACCTCTTCTTTGCTCTCGGCATGCTAAGAATAACAAATCACAATACTGTATGTACCAAGAAAGCTGCGTAAAACAAAGTTAGCTCTGCTCAGAGACAGCACATAGCCTATATTTCTTTATTATTATTATTTTGCCTCCACTAAGATAGGATTTACATGCCAATGATCTCTGACCTAGTTTGCTAAGGGTGAGGCTCACAATGCCAACGATCCCTGACCTAGTTTGCTAATGGGTGAGGCTCACAAATCATGAGTTCCCAGTTCAAACTCCGCCTTTGTGGCGGAAATATTTAGATTTATTTCTATCCATATTATATAGATTTAGGTTAGCGATACTTACCACAAAACTGCACCCTTTGTAGGAGGGTATAGAACAGACGTTGCAATATAACGCGCTGCCCTTGTTAAAATTATGTTCTCTCCACTGGGAGCTTCATTCAATCTCCACTGCATTTTAGAATGCCATTGGGGACTTGATTGGTAGCCCTGGTAGCCCTAATATGTGACATGATATCACAACTCATTCCAATTGAAAGTGTGATTCCAATCATCATTAGCCAGCAGGAATATACCCACAGACTATCTCCAACTGAAAATTTAAAAGAATTTAGATTGTCACACAAATCTCCGGAAACAGAGAGTCCTCATAAAAATAAAAGAAATCTATTGGCAACCTTGGCACGGATAGGAATTTAGGAAGTAGCCAACAGAAAGTGCAGTAAAAAGAATATTGGATTTTATGTGAACGTAATCAATCATATGGAGATTTGAGAAGCAATAGAATTTTACAGACAACTCACAAAACCACATGCATGATGCATTCATAATCTGAACTAGAGATATGAGAATCTTGAAATTATAAGGCTAAATATATTCACATTCTTAAAATTATAATATACCTATCAAACAATGATCAAAAATCAACAAGAATTTCGTCTTGTTTGACCAAAATAATCACAAAATTAAATGAGCAGGAGAATCATGCTTGCCTGTCTAATCTGGTCCAGCAATTTCTCGCCATGGTTAAAGCATATAAGAGTTTTGATTCTTTTTTGGAAATTTAAGGATTTTGTGCAGCTTCTTCCTTCAGCTCTACTCAACTGCTGGTTGCTAGATGCAACCATCTTCAGCTACTCTCCTCAGCATCTTAGTTAGGCAACAGCACATCCATTAAAGTTCCATGTACGTTCACATAAAAAATGCAAAGTGCATTTACTTCAGTACTAAATCTGATAATTTTGTGAATGATGCTAACCCCAAATTCCTAATTCAATCTGTAGCTATGTGTGGAATGGACTAAAGTAGGGACTTGAACCTCAGTCCAACAAATAGATTTATAGGAAATTATAGCTCTGCGCCTCTTCTCATTGAAGTGTGATCCCTCTCGCTGCATGATCGAACCAAAAGAATTCTTGCTTGGCCAAATTCTCATACAAAAGCTTTTTTACTCATCAAGAATCTATGCAAGAACATACTCCATCTTCAAAATGATGAAATCTGCTCGCATCCCTCATAATTAGTTGTCTATCAAATACTTTTGAAACTAGATTACAAAAAGTGTGGCAATCACCACAAACTCGAAGATTCTTTGTAATTCTGACTGGATATCCCTCTGCAGTGCCCAATAAGCCATATGCAATGGCCAGCCTTTCACTGTGCTCATAAAGCATCTGAACTTTCTCTTCTTCCCTTACATTATGCAAAACAAACTTGGTTTGAGCCACCTAGCCGCCTTCTCTCTTCAGCTTCTCTATAATTTGAGCTAATTTTTGGTAAATCTTATCATACTCGGGGTGAAATTTGTCTCCTGCAAGGAATGTGTGAATTTTGTTCCCAACCTCAACCCAACCACATCCAGGGTTTTTCTTCAATCCACTTCCCTTCATTTTCATTCTCACTTCTTTGACTTCTTTCCATCTGCAGCTAGCGGCAAAGACATTGGATACAAGCACATAATTTCCTGGGTTATTAAGGTTCAATTCTAAGAGCTTCTGTGCTGCAAATTCTCCTATTTCTATATTTGAGTGAATCCAGCAAGCTCCGAGAAGTGCACACCAAACTTCAGGAGTAGGTTCAATCCCCATGCTTTTCACAAATTGATATCCCTCCTCTAACCTATTTGTACAGCCAAGAAGATCAACCACAGAGACATAATGTTCTGGCCATGGATCCAACTGATACTCACACTTCATTATTTCAATAAATCTTTTACCTTCATTAATCAATCCTGAATGACTGCATGCATAAAGAAGTGCCAGAAAGCTAATATGGTCAGGAATTAGTTTTTGATCCTTCATTCTCATGAATAATTCAACAGCTGCTTTACCATAGCCATGCATTCCATATGCATTGATTATAGCTGTCCATAGAACTAAACTTCTATTTCTAGCACAAACAAATATCGTATATGCATTCTCTAGAATTCCACAGCGAGCATACATATCCATAAGAGCATTTGGTATTGATTTTTCAGACATGAAACCTTTACGGATTATGAGACCATGAATCTCTTTTCCTTTCTTCAAGGTGGATAAACTGGCAACAGCAGAGAGCATGATTATTATAGTTATAAAATCAGGTTCAAAAACTAGTTTCTTTCATAAGTAAAAAACTTCGAGAGCTTCATTTGCGAGCCCATTATGGACATGAGATGATATCATGCTTGTCCAGGACACAACATCTTTGCATTTGATTGAGTCAAATATTCGAGTTGCACAGTCAATAGCTCCACTCATCGCAGACATCAACAATTGTGTTGTGTAGCACAGGATCGGATAGACCTTGCCTTATAGCGTACCCATGGATTTCTTTCACTTGTACCAAGTATTTCTGTCCACTGCATGCCAGCAAGATGCTTCCTATCATCATTGCATCCACATCCATACCTTCCATCTGTACTTGTCTGAACAATTCTAAGGCCTTCACATGAGCATAGCCAGCTATAACTGTAGTCTAAGAAATGAAATCTTTATTGGCAATGTAATCAAAAGCATGACCAGCATAACTCATGCAACAGCACTCTGCATACATATCTATAAGTGTATTCCCAATCAATACATCAGAATCAAACCCATTATTTATTGTATAAGCATGAATTTCCTTTCCTTGCAATATATAACCAATCTCCCACATGCCACAATTATGCCTATTACAGAAACTTGGTCAGGTTTTAGACCAGCATCCTGCAAATCATAGAAGAATGGAAGAGCTTCATTGTATAGACCATTTTGGATGAAAACAGGGAGCATAAAATTCCATGTAACGATTTCCTTCCCATCCAATTTACCAAAAATGAGAGCAGCTTCAACCATTTTTCCAAATCCAACATACATAGCTAGCAAAGCATTGGCCACGTGACCATCAAACAATAGACTATATTTCAAGACAGCAGCATGTAATTCCAAACCCAGTTTCATAAAAGAGGCATCCTCACATGCTGGAAGAGCGGCAACAATATGACAAGTGTTTGCAGCAACACCAATCTTTTTCATTTCTCTAAAGAGTTCCAGTGCCTGCAACCACCTTGCATTCGTGGAATAGGCAGAGATAATAGAATTCCAGGACACAACATCATTTCTACCATCATTTTGTCAAACAATTTCCTTGCCCCATTTAGATCATTGCAGTTAGCGTACATTGCAACAAGGGAATTAGCCACGTATAAAACAGAAGCATACCCGTATTTAATAGCTAAACATTGAATTTCAGCCCCACTACAAAGATCTTCAACTGTTCCACGTGCTGTAAACAAACAAGGAAAGTGGACAAATCTAGAGGAACACTCAAATTCCCATTTCCCTAGACATTTCGAGAGCTGTTAAAGGTTCTCTATTTGAAACATAAGAGCCCATCATAGCATTCCAAGTGAAAATAGTTCTCTCACACATTTTATCAAACAGCTTCTCCGCGTCCAAGATAGATCCATACTTGCCATACATAGATAAAAGCTTATTGCTCGAGAACACAGATTCCGAAACTAAATTATACTTTATTACATGGGCATGAATTTGTTGGCCTTATAATAGAGCCTTCTCCTTTACGCATAGCTCAAGGATTAGGGCATAAACATGATCATGATTAAACAGAAGCGAGTTACCATAATCAGTAAGCAAAGCAGTAAATGATCGAAAAGCATCTTTGAGGCTAGCTTGCTTGCATATATTTTTTTAAAAATGGGATTTTGGCGGTACTAGGAGAGAATTTGGGAATGTTGAGAGATGGGTTTCTCATGCGGGTTTTGTTTATGGAGTGTTGTGTTAGCTCGGGGAGGTGGTGTAGTAAAAGTGTGGAATTGATGCAGGCGTTGCAGAGAATTTGCATGAGAATTGAAGGGGGCGAGCTGTGACAGACAGTAAACGCATGAGCTGGAAAGAAACGTAATGGTTCAATTTGATATTTGCGCCAAGCGCGCCTTTCAATCCAACTCTCTCGAGTCTCTCTTATAAACGGCCATCTAAGGCTCTCTAATATTCCTTCGTTAGTCCAACAAACGGCTGGTCGTTGGGTTGTCTTATCCCTATCAGCAACCGGTCATTTAGTAGTGATTTGTGAACTTGCGACTCTGAATACAGAGGAACTTTATTTTTTTTCCAGTTTTAGTATAAAAAATTTCATAACATATAAATTTGAGATAAGGTTTTAAAACTAAGCTTCAGACCAACAATCGTGACACAGAATTATTACTTGAGCTAATTAAAATAGGATGTAAATTAATAGGAATTTTGGAAGCCACCCTTGTATGAAACACCTAATACAATCAAAGGGAAGAGAATAATGTAAGCAAAAATCCGAATGTTTTAAGCTACATTACAAACAAATTTTATTATTTCAAGCAATAAAAGGCCAAACAACACATTTCAGAGCTCAGATATGATTATCACAAACCACTTCAACCCCAGCTTATTCGAGAGCGCGAGGGAGAGCATGCTTTTGAATAAATTATATTTATGACCCTTAAATATACTTTAATTGTAAAATCAACCCACTAGTTTGAATAATTATTCAAACTCTGTAAAAATTAAGGGGCCATCTGAGAAATGAGGGAGAGAGAGAGGGAGAGGGAGGAAGGAGAGTAAGTACATTTCACAACAAGAATAGGCAGTGACTGCCCTACTAGTACTACACTATGCAAAAAGAATTTTACCTAAAGGGAATACACTCGACCAATTAAGCTTTGTTCCTTTGTCCAACTGGCCAGATGATCTCGAGCAATGCTCCATTCCTGGCACAGTTTCCTCTATACAACTTGAATACACACTGTTAGTAATTCCATCTATGTACATTCAAAAAACCAGTTGAAAAATCTCATGCAAAACCAAAAAATGTCTTCCACCAAGCACCCAAAAATATCAGTATGTCTTCTGCTTTTGCCTTCTCAAGCCACCGACCAAGCACATGATTTGGTAGTCACGATGCTTGTCTAAGTACTAAATAAAATTTATCAGACAGTTTACAAAAGACTTTGTCTTACTTGTTATTGCTCATACTGTGTCATTCCCAGGCCAGCCCCATTGCCTTGTTTCCCTTTTCAGTGTATCATGAACATACATAATCCAATCATATCCAGAAATTGACTGAAAATTCCCACAGGATTTCAAAGAGCTGAATAAATAGCTGCCCCACAAGCTGAGATGATCACACTTCAACTGCTATTTCCATCTCTCAACCATGATTAAATGAAGCCTTTAAGCTCTCATCTGGTAGCGTCCAAGAGAGCAAATGCCCACCAGAATCCCCACTCAATAACTGTTTCAGGTCACTTGTGAGGTATAGGGCAGAAACTGGATGTTTATGAAACTTCAACACCTTGTGTAGGACCAACCTGTACTCCGGTACCTTACCACATAAATTTAACCCAACTGTTGGGTTGTTGGATGATTTACTTAAAGCACTCTCTTGGTTGGAGATGTGAACCATCTGCCACACCTTAACAGCCCCACTCTGGTGGCCTGTGGCATACCAGTTTGTGTCCAGCCAATCTGAAAATGTACAACTTGTCACAGAGAGAATAGAATCAGATGGCAATTGAGATGTGTTAATCACTGCAAGGCAATCCCCATTGATGCTCCAAACAGCAAGCAGAATTCCAGCAGCTGTCACAATCTCCCCAGTCAAGTCATTCACATAAATTGCTGAAACCGGCACTGGAAACTCTGGTAACTGCCTAACAAAAACCAAGGAGCTGAGGTCCCATACAATAACAGTGCAGTCATCAGATCCACTCACAATCAGCATGTAAGGCTGGCTAACATGAAGGCATGTGATTTTGCTAGTGTGACCACTAAGTGCCTTCTCTAACTGCAGGTTTTGTAGAACACGGGGACCATCCTTGCCAATTCTCCAAACAGAAAGTAATCCATCATCAGCACCCGAGACCAATATTTGACCATCATGGCTAAAACCAGTACACTGAATCTGATTACCCCCATGAAGATTCTCATGGGTTGAGAGCAGCTTGTCTTGGTCATAGCTCAGAAACCTCAAGCTACGATCTGGGAAACCCCATGTTACATATTTTGTATATGTCCTAGGTTTAAGTAAACTGTTTGTCCCTGCCACAAGAATTTTCTCATGGAAAGTGACAATCTGAGTTATGCCAGACGAGCTCTTTCGTATCTCATGTGGAACAAGATGGGAGGAATACTTGAGTGGATTAGGAGGAAGCCTTTGGTCAGGCCGCCTTTTCACATGGGGTTTGAGGAACAGCTGCTTTGGTGTCTGTCCAAAGTGGTTGATTTGCGCTAGAATGGAAGCTTTCATTGCTGGATCTGTAACTGAGTCTATGTCCACACTCCCCTCGTATGTATAATGATAGAAAACATTCACGGCTTCTTCAGCAGCCTGTCAATCATAGATGGAATAAGTCACTTTATAAGAACAAAAAGGGTAACTTGTATGGGAAACATTGGTTAATAATGATACAGGAAGGAGAACAGAAAGTTAACGTTATCCAATTATCAAATAGATCGCAAGTTCCAATCTCCAATTTTTTTTATTACTTTCCTTGCAATAAAGCTCTAGAGAGGGAGCAAACAGACAAGCAACAGAGAAAGAACTTCCGATTAGTGTCTGCTTTGAGAGCAAAAAAAGCACATGCAAGAAGTACAACAGAAATCGTACAACAGAGTGGGATTGTGAGGCTGTTGTAAGATTTGTTTATAGACTTTTTCTCCCAAGAAATCCTATGCAATTGAGGGAAGAACAGAAACAATGCTTATCATAAGGAATATTCACAAGCACAAAATAAAAATAAAATAAAAAAGCAAACTGTAAAGATATCCCAACTAGAAGAGGAGAGTTTATGGGCTGGGAAGAAAGATTTAAACTGTGGTAGTCTGCAGTGACTGACAATGGCAAACCTCCCAAACACTTCAAAGCTTTTGACAGACACAGGCAAAATTGGTTTCTAAGAAACTTGTGAACCAGAATGCAAAACGCAATAAAAGTCCTGGGTATTAGCACAAACAACAAGAATGTAGGAATCCCCTTTGTTTTTAGTCTTTTCTGACATGTAACAATGTCATTACAAATGCAAAACGCACCTTCCCTCTCTGTTTATATCCAAATATGAGGTCTATCCAATGATGCAGATTTTCTGAAACATAATCAGATTCCAAGGCTTCTCGATGCTTCCTAATGAATTCTCTAGCACTACCTTTGGCCCATGGAGGCAAGAAGACATCGCCCACCTTGAAAAACACCAATATTATTAGTCTACAATTCTAAAAGCCCAAAGCAAGGAAAAGGAGATTGTACATAATAGTGTCTTCCGTATCAACACATCATCAAAAGAAAAAAAGAGTAGTTGAATCAAATAATTCCACTTTTTCAAAGAAAACCAACCTTCTCTCCTGATTGTTTTTCTCCCAAGTCAAGGTTGAATCTATTTTCAAGGAATTCTGGCATGTAGAAGAATTCTGGAATCAATTCTTTCACATCAGATGTGTTGCCCTTCCCAGCAGCACTTAACCAAGTGTCTCTAATACTATTGAAAAGACGATCGGCATGATCAAACTGCCCCCCTTGCAGCTTCTGATTCTCTGCACTAAATGGAGGCAAGCGTAGAAGATAGAAGAGGACAATTCCAGCACTAGAATAATGAGAACCATAATGAAATTTTGGAACCTCTGGATCATCCCAGCTCTCATATCTGAATAGAGAAGAAGTGCAAATAATAATAACAATAATAATAATAATAATAATAATAAATAAGCAGTGAAAAAAAAAATCATGGAAGTTTTCACAAAGACTAACCTTTTCTTAAATTCCTCTTCCCCTTCAGGTGTCTGACAGCCCATTGGTTTTTCAAGCCTACGAAATGTTTTAGGATTGGATAAATCCAGATTTACACTCTCATAATCTGCCAGTACCCAAGGAAACACTGGATATTGGGTGAGATCACTGTATCCCCGCCCAGCCAATGTGTTCAGATGCATGAGGTATTGGAAATTGCTAATTTCTCCATTTTGCCACCTTTTTGAGAAGGATTTAGCCATTAACTTAAACAAACGACTTCCTTCATTACTTTCTTGTTTAGTTGACCCAGAAATTGTGGTGTCCAACCTGTAGCAAGGAAGAAAATTTTGAAACAAGAAATCACAAGTTTAAATAATTCTAGGGAACAAACAACAAAATGCAGCAGAGCATATGGAAGACAATAATATACAAAGCAAAATCACAAAAAAGAGATTCATGATGATGCCCAGAGAAATTAAAGGAAAAGAAATGTCTTAGCAAGGAATTGAGAACAGTGTTACCATATCCACTTATCTAATGCCATAGAAAATTGTAAGGCATAGGCTACATGTTCAGCAGACGGAGACAAAAAGACCTATTTTATCAGCTGTTTATTTCAAATACATTACTATTGCATTGGTGTCTTATCCCACCCCTTCCTTTTTATTGGCGATATAGGAAATTGGAGAAGGGGTCTGTAGGTAACTAATATTAGTTCATTGAAGATATTTGAGAAAGTTAGGTAAATGCCAATATTACTGCACATAGGCATGGGAGCTCAAATGAACATTTGAAAATGGAACGAACAAGGCACTTGAGTACATGGCATGCATCACGAATATTTTTCTGTTTAACCCTTTCCATTCTTTATGTTTCCATTTCTTAGATTACAAAAAGGAAACTTCACTACTTTGAAACCTCATTCTAACATCATTAGGTGCATCTCAACATCAATATTATTATTTGAGATGGCACAGCTACTAGAAGAGCCAACTTTTTACATGAAAATAAATAAACAATGATCTTGTAAACATAGACGAGCCAATTCACCATCTACAAATCAAATAAATACAAGCACCAAGGTATGTAATTTTACAACAATTCTCCGGTAAGATGTAAACCCAAGACTTCTAGAACCTACTCAGCCCAGTGATACAAGCCAAAGCCTATGGCAACTGTTGCATACTTGAAAAAGGTCCAAACAGATAATGATATATTTCCGATACATTTTGATAGAGGGACTTGAAATCGAAAATTTTGAATTTGATAGTAAGCGTGTTATGTTTGATTAAATTCCTGAATGAAGATAAAAACACAGTTTGATTGTACTTTTGAAATACCAATGAAAATGTGCAATTTCTAATCCATCTCAAATAAGTTCTCAACCACATTCATGAATCTACTCATTCATACATCTAATCAATTAAGGAATTGGCTAACCTTCATTCAAACAATTTAAATTAAAATAATTCAGAAATCCCTCATTTGAAATTCTTCCATCCAAACATATCATCAGTTCATACATTTTAATGTTACACCCACATATTAGAACAAAGCTACAGAGAACATTAACATGTAACTCATCAAGCATAAATTTCATATCCTCCCAAAAAATAACTAACAAATGCAATCAATGTATCAGTTGCATGCACGCAAAAATACCTAGATGTTTGAAAACACGACTTAAAACTTTAAATTTTCAGTGTTTTTTAATTACAAGTTGTTTGATAACGCTTATCCACATGTAACTTGCATATCTAAATTAAGCTAAAATTTACCAACGACAAGTCAATTTAACTTAAAAATTTGCACTAAATACAATAAGCCGTTGCAATTTAAAACAATTATGAAAGTTAGAAACCAGTATTTATATTATTCAACAATTAAAACCAGCTTTTAAATTTTTAGCATTTAATTTTTGGTTTCACCAAAACAAAACCACCTCAACCTCATAATAAAAATTTAGAAGCAAGGGTTAGTATATAATACTCACATGCTATTCCTTGGAAGATTCATAGCAACCAGATTCTTAAACACTTCTTCTCTCTCTTTTTTGTGGAACACCAGTAGATCATTACACCCATCCATGCTAAATATCTCAATAGCAACCGGACGAAGCTGGTAATCACGTTTCAAGATCTCATGAACGCTGTTAAGTTTCCACATATTCCAAGGATGAGGTAGATTACCACTAGTACACACTTTCTCATTGCCCCATGCACCGCCATTATAGGCCCATGCTCTTCCCCCAACACACGTCTTTACCATTGTGCTCCAGGATGAAGTTGACTTTGACTGGAAATCCATACTGCTAGTGACATCCTTCTTTACACCCAAAGCCTGATCAATAACAGAGAGTTCATCTTCGCATTCCTTTTCACATATGCACCCAGAATCATCAATGTAAAAGTTCTCAATCACGTACAAACAAAGTTCTCCAATCAAAAATATACCGTCATGTTTGTCCAGACCCACAACTCTCTCACAGTTATATTTGAACCGTATCTTCTCAAGAGGTTCCAAATAGGGTCTAATCAGATACTCGCCATTATCATTCAGTTCCTTATCTGATTTATCCTCTGCGACTTTGACATCATCAATTTTATTAGAAGACGAATACCTTGGAGATCCTAGGTCAGATCTTCCATGCACACTCTCTGACATTGGAGCAGAAAATGTGCTAGACTTAACACCAAACTCAAGAGCTGAGTGAAGGCTTGCATCATTCATACTGCTAGCTCTATCATCATTCCATCCACTCTTAACAGAAGCTGCACCTTTGGCATCATCAGGTTCTTTAAAAAAGTCACTGTACATCTCATCAACACCATCCTGTTCTGCATTGTCAGTCAAAAGATTGAAAAATAATTCAGAGTCGGTATCAGATGCATCAGGACCCTCATGTTTTCCTTTGGACAACTCTACTTCCAATTCAAACTGCCCATTGAGAACATTTTGGATAGTATCAATCCTCAATTTGCAGCGTTCAAGCTTTTTGCGCATCCTGTATGGACCTTCAATGGGACAAAGCTGCCATTCAGGTTCATCAGTTGAAGAAGATTTACACATTGGGAATATCCCACGCTCATGTACAAGTTGCTGAAGAAGGGTTTGCCACTCACTTTCAGCATGGAGAACCCATCCATATTTATCTTGGCGGACAACTCTCAACTCAGTAGACATTGCATCACGAACCATTTCCAATGCATATCTTCGTTCAGTTACCTGCTCCCAATGCCGTAGGTCTAGCTTCGAGATGTCTCTTGACCTTCTCCCCATTTCCCTCTTACGACGACCCTCCAACCCTTTTATTCTCACCCCAGGAAATTTTGTAGATCCGGCAATATATTGGTGCCACATAATCAATGCACACTGCTCCAATACTTTGCTGACTATCTGCTCAGAATTCTCAAGCCACTCAAAGAATGCAGATAGACTTCCCGTCAATAATCTGTCAAACCCACCATGTAGTACATCCATGTGTTGTCCTTGGTTTGCTTTGCAGACAAGCAAGTCTTCCAGTTGAACCCTGCGATGCACCACTAGATACTTGACAATGTCAACAGCCACATTCTGAACATTACGCCTTCGGTCACGCAGAATACATACTAGATTTACAATAAGACAGCAATTTAAATCAGTGTCAAGATTGTTGGGACAGAAAATGATGCGCCTGTGAGCAACTAATAACTGCAAAACCGTGCAGATATCAATTCCCGAATCTTCTTGTGAAATATTAGGAGATGATCTCTTCTTGGGTTCAATATGCAAACCTAATGACGAAAGAAGATCATCTTCGCCAAAGGTGACCAGGAAAGATGGCAGAAAACAATACATTATCATACGATTTGTGTTCTTAAGAAGCGAATGAACATAAGCATCAAGTTGCTTGCTCCCTCTTGTGATAGACAGAAGACCCTTTCCTGCAGGAGCTGCTTCTTCAATCCGGCCATCTTTGTTTGCCAATTGTAACAATGACAATAAGAATTCAAGAGTTTTCAGCACAGCTGCAGGTTGAGGAAAAGCACCCATATAAACACGATCCACTATCATCCAGCATAATGCATCTAAGTTTGAGGACCACCTGTTTTTGTCCAACTTCTTTTCATCTTCCTCATCATCACGCAAAAGACGCCTTTCCACAAAGTTCATCAGCCTACTAAGACATAAACCCTGGAATACTAACACAGATTCAGCATCAATATATAAAGGTACAATTTCTAAGATGCCCTCTATAACCTGTGCTGCTTTCATCTGCTCAGTGGAAAAATCAGAAAGAACTTCAGCCATAAAATCTAACACCGCAGTAGCTCCTGCAGAACATGGACCACCCCCATAACCAGAATCATCAATTTCAAGTAGCAGTTTTGCACTGACTGAATAGGATAAGTTTGCAGCAGATGGTCCTTGAGTAGACTTCAAGTCTGGAGTTGCATCAAATTCACTACCAGAAACATAGGATTCTATAGAAGGAGTGCCTTGTAAGGAAGCTTTGGATTCATTCTGACTTGCACTTCCAAGCCAGGATGTCAATGCAACAACTGGAGATGAAGAGAATGTAGGAGTGATTCTTGAAGTTGACTTCTCAGATATTATGGGTGAATCCATTATGCTGAGAGATGCAGAACTCTGGGAATCTTCCAGTTGAATAGGATCCACAGTGCTGTCAATGTTTCGAATGTTTGATTCATTTGACCTAGAGGTGGCAGACACCAAGTCAACAATATTCCCATCCGAGTTCAGAACAGCTTGGACATTTTGAACTGATTTTTTCAAATCCTGATGTAAATCAACGATCTTGATCTCCATTTTATCATCCGCCAGATAATTTTGGGGTACAGGCATGTCATCAGAACTTGAACTCGCATGAGCTTGAGGGAAGCTTCCAACACTAATGGATGTCTTGGCAGATTGTTCCTGTTCATGAGGCAGACTGGAGAACGTATTCTGAGAACTACTAGTGTCATCACAATCATTCAGGTTCTTTTCGTCCGTCTTTTCAGAAAGTGTCTTTGACATATTCACTGCAGAAGCTGCCCTGTAAACCCAAAAAAAAAAAAAAAATTACAGCTCAATCTAAATATGTAATTGCATATACTGAGGAAATAAATATCAGGTAAACAAGTAAGCATAGATACATGTTTAATAACTTCTGGACAAAGCAGTACTTGGAAAAAAAAAGGTACAAATTAGAAGAGAACTCAGCACAAACCTAATGCATGAAAAATAAAGTTCAATGCAACTTTCAAGAAATTCTGGCCTTCTGCAAACAGCAGAAAAAGGGGGGCACATCTTTGCCAGATCAACCATAAATCTCAGGACTGAGGTTGCAGCAGCAGGAGCTGATGCCTCACCACCCATTAAGCGTGCCGCATATGTCTTATGCATCAGAGCTTCACCCTGCAGCTCTGCTCCCATGTCTGCATTCCCCTCCATGAGTTCTGCCACAAGGCTAGCACCAACCTGGGAAAGATTTCCAGTTTGTTGAGCAACCATTAGTTGCATGCTCAGTCTATCAAATGTAGATTTTGTCATCGCAATCACAGATTCCAAAAGTTCCACAAATTTCAAGTCCACATAACTTCCATCACTTGGTATAAGGCCATGAAAATCTAGCATGCGGACTTCTGGTAGTCTTGGATAAACAGGCTTTCCAAACACCAAACAGAACAAAATATAATATATATCTGGAGAATCATAAAAACTTGGAAGCACCCTCACCAAACCCTGATAACCTCCGCTAGTGCGAAATTTAAGTGCAAAGGTGGGAGAGGAAGCAAGACACACACCAAGAAGAGTCATGATCCATCTCATGCTAGTAGGATGAACAGCTTCGTCAAGAAAATATGTTATCAATTTTGATGATACAATCTTATGCCACTGCTCCAGCAACTCCTCTGATTTTATGGTTACTTGTAGATCAATAAGCATCTCTAGCAGCATATTCCTTACAATTACATGCTTACCCATTGGTTCTCGCATTATTTGCTGTCGTGGTTTCAGATAGGGAGGATCAAATGTCATTATCACAAACCTAACCACATTTTCAAGTTCAGACACCAAAAACCCATCTTCCAAAATGACCCCAAGCAAAACCACCAATTTCTCCAAAACAGAAACTTCAACATCACCACGCTGCAGGGTCACAAGTAAATGTTGAACAAGGTTAATTCGCCGCAGAACTGTAAGGTTATGATTCCTGTACCAGTGCATAGACACTAAATGCTCAAGAAATCCCAGAAGAGCAATTTGAATTGAAACTGGAGCTGTTACCCACAGTGTCCAGTCCAACAAGACATGTTCTACCATATCTGCATTTGACAAAACAATGCAATTCGAGGTTTCAACTAGCATATCAGAATTTTCTAGCTCTGAAATATGACTAAATGAATCTTTATGAGCAGAAAAATCATCCATATCTCCATGAGATCCAATTGAAGAAGTTTCATAATGAAATTTTGACAAGCTAAGATCCTCAAATCCAGCTTCCTGCATAGCGGGAGCAGGTGATAAAGTAGTTTGTGTATTCTCCAACTTCTTTGGTTCAGAAAATGAAGCCTCACATGCAGCAATTTGAAAAAAGATCTCAAGAGAGTGCATGTCAAATAATGACATTCTGCGACGCAGAAATAGAGCTAGCAAATGGTATCCCCTGTATGTTTGCATGTCTCTGACATTCTGCGGATTCTGATGAAGTGCACAGGCAAGTAATGTCAATGCCATGTGAAGCATATCCCTAGTTTCTGCAGCTTCAACAAGGGCCAGGACAACAGCCATCCCACCGACAGGGCAAATTGTATCTCCAATCACGCTCTGTCTACAAACATAGATATCCCCAAGAAGACGTCCAAATCGTGGTATACCTGAAATTAAGAGAGAGAAAGAGAGATACAATCAAGAGAAAGTTCGATTAACATCCTAAACTGCTTTCTATAAGTTAGGCACCCAATTGTTTAAAAGTCAATTTAGATTTCGGTTGCTCACCCCCAATAGGAGAAGATGCAGCTGACATAGGATCAACCAGATTGAGCAAGGAGAATGTACCAGATGCTCGAATGGCTTCAGTACAAGTTCCATCAAATGCAAATATAAGTTTCTTTCCAGAGAGCTGCAACGAAAGGTTTCTTAACCTATCCAAATCCCAAACAATCCCACTGCCATCTGATTTAGAATCCCCAGGCTTCCCAGCACTTTCAACCTTTTGGGTGTTTGTCAAAAGCAAGTCAGCATCTAATGAATCCAAGATGGCCATGCTACCACCACCACAAGCCTGGTTAGGAACAAAACGCAGAAGATCCGAATCTTGGAAGAGCCCTCTATATCCTCGGCCAAGAATATACATGAAACATATACACCCTGACGTAAGCACCTCCTCGAATAGATAACAAGAACGAAGTTTCCATGTTAGGTCAATAACTCTTGCACAGCTAGGCGGTGTACCAATGATCACCTGCAAGGGTTTTCCAGCAGGAGACGGAGAATATCCCAGTTTCCCTGTATGCCTCAGCTTTCCGTTAAGATACACATATGCAACACTAGCTTGAAATAATCCAGCAAGAGCATTTGGTTTGCTATGAACAATTGCAAGGTGATGCCACCTCCCTTCCTCCAGTTCTAATCCAGGAAAAGACAAGGATGAAGAGTTGCTGGTAGCGAGGGTTAGAATACCATCCTCCCGAAGATAAAGCTCTGCAAAGAACGTGTTTTCATTATTTGCTGTACCAACAGAAAATATCCGAAGAATATGGCGTTCACTGAGCTGCCAGTTTGAGCCATTCTGCCTCCTAGAATGGCTAACTTTAGAGGATTCTATTTCCTTCGTTTGTGATTTCAAGAAATTTCTGAATTGAAACCAACATACAAATGAATATCCAGCCGCAGGAGGCCATGATCTTTCTCCCAGAGATACCTGAACAGAAGCATGACCAATCTTACTCATGTCCATCTCAACAAAAGGTGCAAGAGAAACATTTTCTGAAGCCATATCTTCCATCAGTATTAGTCTTTCCATCATATCAACAAGATTATGGCCTGAACTCATCATCCTCATTTGTAGAACATATCTAATAAGCAGTCGAAGTTCTGATGCAGACAACCTATCACCAGAAATATAAACCTTAGTTTCCAATGCAATAGAAGCCAATAATAAATCAAGCAAAAGTGGTGCTCTCTGTAAAATATCAGAATCCTACCTATATGCCCCAAGCACTTCCACGATCTTCAGCACATATAAAAGTAATGGAGATGAGCCCAAAAGGAAGGGGTGAATTGTCTCCAGTAAAAGTTCCACACAACCTAGACACATAAAAAATTAGTAAATAAAGAAAAAGTGATGCAATTCGTAAATAAAGGAGGAAAGAATGTGGAAGAAGAAAAAGAACTATATTTCGCACCTACAGAGGAGAGGTTTTCCTGATTAAAGGGTCCAGCACGAGCAAGCCTGTCAATGAGGTTAAGCAATTCTAACTGCACCTTGGGAGTAAAGAGCAAAAGTGAGCGGATCAGAACTCTAATAGCACCAGCATTGTACACTCGTTCCTTATCAGGATTAAACAGACCCAATGGGGTTGTTATAAGAGAACTAGCTGGCTCAGATTCAATCACTTCAGCAGGTGAGGAATTGTCAGATGACAAGAATGGAGGAATCACAATTTCAAGAGCTAGCTCCAACAACAACTGTATAACTTGCTTTTCACATTCCACAGAAAGCAAGCCAGACTCAGTTAGAAGATCATAAAAAGTTTGGGATAATATAATAGAGTGCAATTTTGTCCTATTAATAGCATTATCACAAACTCCAGCTGTCATGAGGCGCAATAAGTATGTAAAAACTTTGATATGAACCACTAAAGAAGAACCATCCATCAGTCCATCACCCTGAAAACTGTGGAGTGTGGTCAAGAGAAGAGAAAACCCAGTGGTTTCACCAAAGACTCTTTGAGCTGAACTGTTAGCTCCCAATATCCGCCACAAGGTGCCCATTGTGTCACATTTTGCATCATTTTCAAGCTTATATTGATGCCCTGCGCTACTTGTAACCATTCCACTTTTGAGAACTTCAACGACTGCCCCTAATTCTTCAGGATGAGCCTGGTAAAATAAAAATCAAATGAGTATTTTGGCAATGTTGCATAAAATCAACTATGAAACAGCAGATCATGTGTGCGCTTAGTTTTGCATAAAAGCACGAATAATATCATGATTACTTGCGTAGTGCATGTACAAATGGAAAGAAGATTACTAAGTCTTGTAAGTAATATCTGTCCAGTCAAACCTAATGAAACTAAAAATACTGAAACACTAACAAACCTGTGTAACGTCTTCAGTAATTAAACAAGACAATATCCGAAGGACCCCAAGACGATGAACACTAGACACCAACAACGGAAGAACAATTGCCACACCATTAGATGAACGAAATGATGCTTGATTGCCTTCAGCTTTCTTCACTAAAGAGACCAAGCAATCCCATGCAACATATATTGTGTCCTCAATTTCAAAGATGGGAAACTTCCCTGAACCAGATTCCATTAGCTTGGGTGATGAAAGAATTAAATCTTTACTGTCCAAGTGTCTCTTGAAGCTACTTGAGTCAGATTTTCTTTCTGACTGATTGGGATTAAAACTTTGTTCATCTTGACCCAAAAGAAACTTGTGGTGCTTCAAATCATCTAACAGAACTTCCAGCACACCAACTTCTCGCAGGACTTTCTTGTATTGCTGATCAAATGACAAAAGTTTTACAAAGAAAGAGAGTATCGTGTGCTTCAATTCTGGTGTTATTGGTTGCTGCAATAAGCAACAAAGCGAAAGCAATTCTTGTTCAGGAATACAATTCACGACAGTCACAGCATACTCGAGAATTTTTAAGATTATCTCTTGCAAAGAAGGAGGGAAACCGGACATATTCAGAATAAGAAGTGGAACTGTCCGTAATTGCTGACACAATTTATAGTTTTCAAGATGACTTGAGAATATCTTAAACATTCTATTTAGGACTTCTGCCTGCAGTCCTGTGCTGTCTGCCTTGAGGAAAATGTCTTGCAACATCTGGACTGCTTCAAGGTCTTTAACTTTGCTATTGCCTTTCTCCCAATTTTCATCAGCAAGCCGGTCAAAAGAAGCGGTAGGACTTCTACTATGACCACTAGTCTTGGAGTGAGAAGATCTTGAACCTTTGCCCCCAGAAGATCCTGCAGATTCAGCTGGACCAGTTTGAGCCAGGTGAACAAGAACATCAAGCAACCTAGATAATGCAGGAGATAAATATTGCACTGAAGGTTCTTCTTTTCTTGTCAAATCCCTTCTCTCTACATTGTTAATTGCATGAGAGCCATCTAAAGTATACTTTTGGTCAAAAGAACTTTTTGAATGAAGAGAATGAGCACCCTGACTTTGTGGCATGGAGGACAGAACCAACGCAAACTGAACAAGGAACTGATAACCATGGGCATTATGTATATCTTCCCTGAGCCTGATACCACCAGCCTCTACAATTCAAAATTGCATAAATCAGCATTGAAATATGTATAGAAACTTTAAATCTGGAACAATTCAAATTTCACAATAATAACATAGCATATAAGCATTCACTTTTATTTCATATCAGGAAGCAAGAGCGTGATATTTATCATATAAATGGAATTCTTATTGATTGCTCATATAAAATTCAAGAAGGGAAACTGATGGACCAGTTACCAGGTCTATATGACAATTCCACACATTCAAGCAACAAATCCACAATGCCCATAGTGTAAGCAGAATCACCAGAGTCTGGATTAAAATCTTTAACTGCCATTAAGAGAACTTTTATCTGCATGTAAAATATACATCATCTGCTGAGCAAGGCATTGAAGAGATTAAATAGGAAATCAAAATATACCAGCTACTGCAATCAGAAACAACAAAAGGTGAAAGAGATTGTTAACAGAAATTTGTTTAATAGAAGCTCTGGGGGTGTTTGGTAGAGCGATTGTCAAATGTGCAATTGATGTAAAAGTGCGATTGTCAAATTGCGCATCACCATAAGCAGCTCATAGCTGCTTATAGTGATTTGCCGATTGAAGGGAGATTTTGCCACAATCAGATTTTTTGGTTGGCCAACCAAATAACGCAAATTTTTCCAATTGGCGACGCGCATGTCGGCAATTGGCAACCAGGGGTGTTTAGTCGGCCAACCAAACACCCCCTCTAATAGAAAAAAGACTTGATACAGTAAAGTAAGCATCAATGAAAGAAAACACATGAAATATTCAAAAGCAAGCCATAAAATACAATCACCTACAATATACAAACCCATATCAAGTCACTTCTGTTTGCACTTTTGTTTCACTGGCGTAGCATTTAAGTAACAATTAAAATTAATAACTTGGAACGAGGAAAACTATGGTACCCACAATGTAACAGATTCGTGATATTCTACACGTGCCAGGGTGCAGTAGCTTACTAGAAATCTTACATAGATCACTATATCAGATGCTCAAAAGAAAATATGACACAGATATACCACTTAAGTCTTTTCTTTTCTTAATTCTAGTAGAAATTGCACAAACCCCCTGTAGTTTCGACCAATTAAAATTTATCACAAAATAAAATCTATTCCTTCAATATTTAATAGAATATCTTCTGTTATAAAAATAAAAATAATAATTAAAAAAACTCTTTACCTCAACAATATTCAAAACAATATTTCAATGTTGCACCAAAGTGGAAAAGACAGGATAAAATAAGAAGCGAGTATTGGGGTTAAAAAAAAAATGACACTCCATTGCTCTGAACAAAAGCATAATAGGTTTTATGACGAGTTATTAAAATTATGCAGCACCTGGGAATTGTAAAAATCTTATTTCGTTAACTAATAATAGAAACAAACAAAATTATGCTTTATGACGAGTGATTAAAAATATGCAGCACCTGGGTACTGTAAAAATCTTATTTTGTTAACTAGTAATAGAAACAAACAAAATTACACACTTAGAAAGAAAATATTCAAGATAACAGATATCATATTTGAGGATTTCTATAACGTTATAAAAGACTCCTAAAACAAAAAACGACTTAAAACATGTGGCACAACATAAACCATTTCTTTAACTTTGTTCTCCATGGAAAATGTATTTCAGAAAAATACTTCTCATGTGACACAAATTTCTAGTCCTAATGCATGGAGACTCAAATTTTTTCCTCATATAGAACCATTATAAATCCTACTAAACAGTTGTATACAACTATGCATATTGCAAAATGCCTGGAATGTAATTTATTGGAGATCCTCTGATATAGGAGGGGAATGGGGAAGCAATAGTCAAACTACAGTTCCCTCTAGGACCCTATGCTTTTCCCATGTCATATAATATAATGTCAATACCAGATGATGCTTGCGTATATATCTGGCCGTGCTTCCATTGTCATTGACCAAAAGAAGACCAAGTATCTGGAAAAACATCCAAAAAGCAACAAAACAAATTGTAGCAGTCAGGCCATAAAACACATCTGATATTTTTATGTGGCTTTAACTGACTTATTTGTATGTAAATCCAGTACTGCATAAATAACAAAACACAAAGGCATCTACCTGCATTGCATGCCTATGAAGTTGTATGCTGTGCAGTGGAATAAGACCCTCTTTATATTGAGAGAAGATTGTTAAAGAGCCAGTAGCAACCATCTGAAACAACAATTGAAGTGAATCATCCTCAATCAAACTCTGTGCTGCTGAAGGATGGCTTGCCAATGCTTTCATAACGTGAACTACGCTTCCTTCCACCTGAATGATTAAAGATATATATTAGACAAGAAAAGGTACTCTTCTGAATGTCAAATCCGAAACAGCTCAACCATTGCATGCATTCTGAGGTTGTAGGCAGGTAAGTAGAATGCTGATGCATACATTGTAACACAATTTCAAACCAAGCAAAATACCACCCGGTTAGTCACAACAATTTTACGTTAGTCACCAAAGAGGAAAGTTCTCCTGTATCAGAGAAAGATGTTGAAAGACTAAACTACCTTCAAGTAACCATGACGTAAAGGAAAACATTTTTACCTCAAATTAGTGAAAATTTTTAACCAATTAATTTTTCCAGCAAGGAAACATAGCATAGGTAACAAATTAAGATATCATGTAGAACCAATTAGGTTAGACCTAAGGGGTTCTGATCAACTAAAATAATCCATGTATCAATTCTTTAAACCTATGTGCTGCAATTCAACTAAAATAATCCTTTAAAAGCCTCTCTATTTAAGGAAAAATATGGCTAAGCAATTATCAAGTTACCCACTACCTAGTGCAAAACAGTAATGCAAATCTTGGAGCACTATTTCACACACCCAAGTGGCTCATACTTACTATGCCAGGCCCTAAGATTACATCCAAGCATTTACCAATCAGCATTGCTCTGCTAGACCATCACGTCTCATTCCAACAAAAATAATGCTATTTTTTTTTCCCATTTTCACTAAAATGCACACAAAAGCCTTTTGAGTCTTATTCAAGATTAAAGGAACTTACCTTCACTTGGAAGTGCTATAAATGATAAAAGCATAATTCTTTTTCAGGGTTCAAAATGTGGGAGTAAAGAAGTGCCAAGACTATCCATGAAAAAGCAGGTAGGTGCATATGCTACATAGAGTCTATATATTTTTAAAAAATGGTACAAACCATGTATTGAGTATCAAAGCAACGACAATGGGCTCCAGCAACCAGTAAAGAGGCTAAAAGTTATTCAGGTTTCTTTCCCTCACACACACACAAAGAAACAATAAGACGAACACATAATTGTGTGTACATGAGTGTGCACATGTGCAAGACAGCAACTAGAAAGTCAAGAAGCTACCTCAAGTTGGCGAACATGCCCAACATCACCTTGATCCTTTTCAGGCAGAAGTGGTACTTCAGACTTAGTAACCCTTTGCCTTTTATTGACTTCAGGGCTCAAAAGGGAATTCAGAATATGAATGAGACAGCATAATATCCCAGAATCAAGGAGAGATTGTTTATCAATAGGCTGTGAGAGATAAAAATTAATTATACTGCATTTATAATGGAAACAAGAAATTGAACACATGAATGACAAATATGTGAATATATATATATATATCTTCTCATCTGCCAAAACTATTTTAATCTATGTCTAGATTTATTGCACATAATATCAACTTCAATTGTAAGACAGCATCAACAGTCACTTGACAACATGTTTGTATTTAAAAAATAATTCAAATACAGTATTAGATATTACACAGAAGAAGCAAATGATGGATACACCTCCAACTGAATTTTTTTTTTTTGTTGTTGCAAGAGAGTAAGGTAAGAGAAATATACCCCAGATACAAGGACTTCTACAGCAGTTAACAAATTTGAACCAGGACTGATGCCATCCTGAAGAAAAACATTCAGAATACAGCAGCGAGTCAAGGCAAAGCAAGAAGAGAAAAGAATAGCCTTTGGTTTAGGATAAGAGGCAAACCTTTGATCCTTCTGAAAAAAATCTTAATACGTTCTCTACATCCAAAGATCTTGTTTTGCTGTTGATCTTTAATTTCTCAACATCAGTGACAAATGCTCTTCCCACAACAAAAGAGAAAATATGTGTTTCAACTAACCTGTGATTCATTAAAAAGACATCATAATATTCAACATGCTGAATACTAAGTAAAGCACATGAAGCAGAAAACTTATGTAAAAAATGAAAACAAATAACCAGCGCCACTGCTGCCATGATATAACAACCAATAGATCAAAAGAGCCAAAAAAAAAAGACGTCTATCTCTAATTATGTAGTAGGGGCAACAGTGGTGCTAATAACAACTTCAAGGAGGAATAGTGTCCATACATGGTAACTAATTGGGCTATATTAGCATGCTGCTTCACTAGTCTACAAAAAGTATCCACAGTCAAATTCAAGGCCACTTCTTTTTCCTGCAAGAACAATTAAAGACCATTAGAACTTACCATATATTCATATACAAATGGTAAGTTCTATATTATACAAAACATTAATTTGAGAAAGTAAAAAAGAATGCCACTAAACATTTGATATACAGAAACCAGTACCTTTTCCGAGCTGGATGAACGGAACTCCTCCCAAAATCTCTTGAAGTCCAATTCCAATTCATGTCTGTCTCTGTTTTCAAAAGAAAACCCACATGTGTGAAATTGTAGTGCACACCTTTTTTTTTTTTTTTCGAAACTGAGTACTATATTAATTTGTCATAAATTAAAGTTTTGTGATGATGGTACTAAACAAAAGGCTGCCATTATTTGGAGTTGGGATAGGTATCAAATAGATAGATATGTACAGGTGTTGGACTAAGTTATTCTAATTTCAACTAAACACTGCTTTACAATGTTGACAACCCCAAAAATCTTCCATAAAACAACACCACAACTCTGGCTGATACACATATATAAGAAGTGAATGCTAATCAGCACAAGAAGCTATTTAGGATTAAAAAACTCCACTCTCTACCCTCGAAATCTCCAATCACTTGCAAACTAGCAACCACTTCATCTTAATGAGTCAATAATCCATCAAAGAGTAGCTTCTATGCTGTATTTCACAATTTCCAAACAACAAGTAGAGAAAAGTATGCCTCTTATTTACACCAACTCATGGAGAAGGCATAAATTCCTTACTGAAGAATGAACTTATCGATGTTCAAAACCCAATCTTTAGCCTCCACAGAGAAAATAATAACATATTGAAGGAGATAAAAGACAATCAAGAACATAGAAGATCAATTACGATCCAAACTCAGAATCTCTCTCTCAATTAAAAAGTATCATCTACTAATTAGCATAGCAATCATATACCTTCCAAGAACACAATATGTGAAAATAAAAAAAGAAAAAGATCATTGAAAACATGTCATTAAGCATAAATTATAGATGTTTCCTCTTCACCCACCAACATCTTGCAATCATCCTATATATGGAACTTCATGTTGGCTTCAAACATTAAATAAACATATACCAAGATGAAGCTAAAAGCAGTAGAGTTATATTGATACACGGTTTCGAGGGTGAAGGTGGGTGGTTAAGAATCAAAATCAACAATGCAACATTAGAAGATGAAGAAATCTACAACCTTAAAATTTTATTCTTTCTTTTGCTTCTTTGAATATGAACAGAGAATAATAACATAACAATCTTTTTCACTTCATCAAAAAACAGCAAAGTGCCAAATGGGAGTGGTAGAGTAGTAAAAAGAGCTCATCTACTTCCATTATAGATCAATGTCAAGTGCAGTCAACGCAGACTTTGTTTTGATTTTTCAAAAAAAAGCAAAAATAGAAAAAACCTTGGAATCAATTACCTACTAAAGATCAAATAACCTAAATAAACCAAACCACCCAAAAGAGGAACAAACCTGGAAGGAGATGATCTATAGTCAAGAAGAGTTGCAGAAGAGGCATTGCTATCACGATTGGGTAAATAAGTTGTGGAAGAAGAAGAAGAAAAGGCAGTAGTGGCGGAGGAACTAGCAGTGGCTGGAGATTGAGTTAACCCGACCTTCTCTTTTATGTCCTTAAGCAATGATCCCCATTTCATTGTTGTTTTTCTGATGCGCCTTCTCTGCCTCTCTATCTTTCATCCGACGTTGAATAACCGTCCTGCTCTGCAATGCTCCTCCAGGTACCAGATCCGACCCTTCTAGATTTCTAATCTAATCTAGAAGGTCTCCTTTACAATGAACACCAATTTCTCCAACCAGAAATGATTATTCAATATCACATTACAAAATTGAAAACCGATTGAGCTCCCAAAACGATGGATCGAAATCGATTTTCCCAAATGGAACAGCGATCTATGTTGCTTGATTTTCTTAATTAATAATTCGCTGTTTAGTTTTTTTTTTTTTTTTTATAATTTGTGCATGCGTTTCTAGATATTTGAAATGTTATTAAATTAAATAGCCCTAAAATGGAGGAAAAGAGCTGAACTGAAACGCGACTTCTGTTGGAAAAGAAAGGCAAAAAAATGGCGATTATGATGATGATGTCGATGATGAAGAAAGAAAGAACACAAACCCTTCCTCTCTCTCTGCTGTTTTTGGACGGCCTCTCCGCGCCTTGTTTCTCGCTCTATATCTCTTTGGAAAAAAAAATTTTCTTTGATATGGTTTTTTTTGTTTTTTTTTTTATTTATCTATCATAAAATCTAAAAAAATAAAATAAAATTCTACGTTCACGCAACACTTTGGATCCACGTCGCCGATGTATTCCACGTGGCACTTCGATATTGCCGGAGAAAACGTGATTGCCTCGCTTTGGTCTTAACTCTTCAAATAAATAGTCTGCGTAATACATATAATGCATGAATTGTCTTTAGCCTAAACTATGATTAAATTAATAATTAATTAATTAAATCTCATTTCATATTGTGAGCTAATACCCATTTCCATTTGTTATATTAAATTGAAAATATAAAATTTAATTTATTTATAGCATATCAAATAAAATTAATTTTAAATTTGAAAATTAAAAAAATTATTCATACCAAAAAAAGCTTCCATTTCTTGTTTGCTTTAATGAAAACTTTTCATAAAATAAAATAGCGAAAGGGACGAATTTTTATTTTTTTTTAAGAATAGTTACTTTTTTACAGGCTGTTTGTTTTTTGGTCGATTTTTAATTACAGATGATGTAACTTTTGCTTATTCCTTAATGACAAAGGCATATCATGTAGCTTATGTGGATCGCATGCTTTAGATATTATATACTATTTTAAAAAAAAAAAAACATGTTTCCATTACTGAGATTTGGAATGATTAAATTTAGCTATATTGTAATTGAACTTGCATAAATGTTTAATTTAATATAGATTGGAATTTGGAACTGCAATTATGCTTGCCAATTAATTGTTGAACAATCACAAAGTAATCCAATTAATTTATTTGGACATTCCATCATAAAAACTTATCATAACTAATGATTAAATATTTATTTTTATGCAACATCTTAAAAAATATTAATATACTCCTAAATTTAAATGGAAACAATATTATTATTCATCTTAATAATGATGGGTTAAAATCATTTAAAAAAAACTTATGAATATATTAATAGTATCAGAAAAAATCACATTACTGATATTTGAATTTTTAAAATTTGTCATATTGATTTTAAATAATTTTTTATATGAAGAATATTTTAATTTTAAAAAAATAATCTTATATAAATGTTTTATTAGTTTTCAGTTACTAGAGTATTGATTTGTAATTTTAAAATCTTTAAAATTGAAAATTGATAAGAAAAAAATTTATATATTATTAAATACCAAATTAATATTTTAAATGAAGTGGAAAAGTTGCAACTCAAAAGAAATAAAAATTATAAATAAGTATTTCATTGACTGAAAAATAATTAAAAACACTTATAGACATTTTTTTTAAGTTGAGAAATTTATCGAAAAAATATATTCAGATAAAAAAAATTTAAAAAAATCAAATACTAGTGCTGTAATTTTTCATATGGTATTACTATACATTTTTAATACATTGATTGGTTAACAACCTATTTTTCACTAGACTTTCAGTTTTCATAAAAAAAAATAATAATAATAATAATATAGATTAATATGTAAATTAATTTAAAAATATTTTTCATCGCATAGATAAAAAAATAAAAAATAAAAAATATATATATATACAAAAATTAGCTTATGATCATAAATAAATTAAATTGTTAGGTGGATTTGGATGTTTTGTAAAAAAAAAGTTACATCAAACACAAAAAAAAAAAAATCCCATATTTATATGTGGATAGTTAAATGTAGATTGAAAGCAAGAATGACTTCATGGAGTTAATGTGGAGTTAAATGTCAAAGACAAGATCATTTGATGGGAACCCATCGAAGGTAAATTAGGTAAATTGGAAATTTATCATAGTATGACATGGGACCTAATTTAATTTTGCTGCTAATTTATGTTTGAAAAATCAAAAATTGTTTCAGAAAGGAGCATTGCTGGTAAGTGCTAAAAAACTTAAAGTACACTGCGACTCCACACTCTAGTGTCAGACCAGAAATATCTTCCTCTTGCATGTGCTCTTTTTCATCCAACCACACATATTAGTTGTTTGTGTAGTTGCATCTATGTTGTTAAAGTGAATATATGTTACAATTAATATGAATTTTAATAAATAGTATCAATGTATTTTATTTTTGTTTGTTTAATTTTTGTTAAAAGAAATATGTTCTAATATTGAAAAATTTTAAAATTGGTATCATTTCATTTAAAAATTTGTACTTTGAAAAATTGATGTTCCAATAATAAATTCTTTTTAACTAATTGGATTAGTTATGAGAGTATAAATGAATCAAGTTATTTAAATTTAATAAATAAATCATGAAATTTAACTTGATTTTAGTGAAATCAAATTCAAATTTAAATAATCAGTTTAATTGAATTCGAGTATTATAATATTTAATTAAATTGAATTATTACGAACCTAATTAAATATTTAAATTTTATATAATTTAAAATACAAGTTTTAGTTGAATCTCAATTTAAAAATAATAAGTCAATTTTGTTTTTGTTGAATATTAATAATGTATTGATTAGATTCGAATTGACATACTTCTAAAATTAAGTATTTAATCCGTATTTAAATTTAAATTAAATAATATCTGTATTGAATTCGAGATTTGATTTTAGTTCTTGTAGAACTTCAAATTTCGGTTTTAATTATTTTGATTATGAATTTAAATGGGAAATATTTATTTTTTAACAAAATTGTGAAGGAGTTGTTGAACCAACCTACCTAATAGAAAATTTGTTAGATTTTAATGGAATTTTCTTTTTCACTTTATCTATATGGCAATTTTCTCATTTTCGGATCTTGTTCTTTTTTTTTTTTAAAATTAAAATATGAGAAACATTTTTTTTTTCTCCTTTAAACTAAAATATTACAAATTAACTCTTGTGATAGATATTTAGGAATGGACACAAAAGTTTTAAGAAAGGGCACATGAGTGAATATAGAAATTTTGAAAAGAGATTTTATGATAATAAAATAAATTTATTTAAAAAATATAAAATATATATTTTAATTAAAAATCATTATAATATCATAGAAAAAGAAAATGAAGGAAAATAAAAAAAAATATGAAGGAAAATGAGAAAAAAATAAAATAAAAAAGTAAATAAAAAAAGAAAGACAATAAAGAAAAATAAGACTAAATAATATTAATATTTTATTAATGATTAAATAGTTAATTTTTTGAAATAGATTAATTATTTTATTAATTTTTATGAACTAAATAATAATTTATCATAAAAAATTATAAAAATCATTGTCCTCACCTAGATCCACCATTTGGATATTAATTATATAGAACATTAATTTTCTTTAATGTATATTAATAATGTATAATAGGAAACTTTTATAATGTTTTTTGCAAACCCATAGAAAAAATCTTGATTCTAAAAATCAATTTTCTCAGTGCAATTATCTATTTAAAGAAATGAAATTTATAAATAATAATATTATATTGACCAATAAAAAAATGTAACTTTTAAATTATATTTCATTTTTACTGTAATTATATCATCTCTTACTAATATTTTTATCAACTATTAACTATTTTCAAGTGATTTTATAAGAAAAATCAAACGAAAAAATAATTATTCTTTTCTGTTTGCAAAATGTTATTTTAATTAGTTCACTAAAGTAATTAATGCAAAATAATTTTCTAATAAACTATGATATAATAAAAGGTGTAAATAGGTGCTTAATTTGGAAGGAGTCATGTTATAGCTAAGATCTAATAAAATATAAAAGTAGATAAAGTCAATCTAAATTAAAATACCGTTTCTTAACTTTCTTAATTAATTTCCACAAGTGAACATGGAAAAAGAAAATATAGGGTTAGGTGAGAATGACCTATTCTTTTGTGAACAGGAAGCTGTCAACAAAGGACCAAAGCCAAATTAAGAGGCTAATTTTCAACTAACGCTAATCTTCCAAACCCATTTCTTAGCATAATAAATAAATATATGCACAATATGTATTTAGAATTTTTATCTGATAAAGACCAAAAAGAAATGAAAATAAAAATGAATTACATTTGATTTCGTGCATGGTTTTGTATAGATTTTAATCATATGTTTTATTTAATTACTTAAAATATTTTAATATATGCAAATTATTATTATTAAATTTAAATATTATTTTTTATAATTTTTAATATTAATATAAAAAATTGTATGAATCAAATCTATTATATCTGAACCGAAAAAATAATCAAAATATAAATATTTGCATGCATTGTTCTTTAATTATATAGAGAGAGAGAGACTTATCAATTCAATAGTTTTTTATATGTTAATTTAAAACTTTAACCTATAAAAATATTTTCATATCATAAATTAGATGGTAACAGAAAGAAAGGCAATGTAAATTTAGCTAAACAAGTGGCGTATTTAATCAATCCATCATACTCAACGTAATTAATACGGATATTACTTAATTTTAAGGGGTCGTAGTGCGATTAACCTAATTAATTACACTTACTGCCATAATCTAATAAATAATTTAACAAAATTTTCCTTTTTCAGATAGTGGACTATATCTAAAATCATTTCACTTGCAATTTGTCGCCTAAAACGTGTTAGAAATCTGCACATCCTTTAAATTTTTAATCCAAAATGTCAAATTTCTAATAATGAACCATTCTCAGTCATCCCACAATTCATTATTGTAAGTGCCAAAGTTTGTGTACAAGACACTGATGGTATTTCATTTAAAATTATTAAAATAAAAGCAAATAAAAATCCTATTATTAAGCCACTGACATATTAATTTTTTTTTTTTTGGTAAATATGAAAAAAAAAAAAAAGAGAAATTAAGCTAAACAGTTTTTAGTATACGATAACTCACATAAATCATAGAGAAAATAACTAAGATTGCCTGGCAGGTCTTCCAAAATACGGTTATCTATATATTTCACTTATGTCCCCAATGTGCTAACTAATGAACGCAAAAATTTGCTTCTTTAAAGTTGTGAGATATTTTAACACTCCACTCTCTAGCAAACAATTCTTTGATGCATTAAACGAGATTAATATTGTTGTTAATATCAATCTCATCTTTAAATAACGGTTGAATCACTGTTAAACTGTCGCATTTCACGTATTAATTGTTTTTATGCTAAATTAATAAAAGCTACAATATTATTATTTTGGATTAAAATTATTATTTTTAAAACAATATAAATAAAAATGTATACGTATATTTAAAGCAAATTTCATAAGGAATTTTAGTTTTACAAGTATATTTTAACTTAAGTTTTCTAACATTTTACGTTAGTAGATAACAATGAGTGAATTAGTAGCTATTTACATAAAGAGGAAAATTAATTGGTTTGGTTTAAATTTTAAAATTGAATAAATTTAAAATAATTAAATTAAATTTATATTTTTTTAAAAATATATAAAATTAATAAATATAAATAATATTTAATTGAGTTTGATTATTTTTATTTTAGTTGTGTATAAAAATTTAAATTAAATTGATATAATTTTATTAAATTTTAAAATAAAATAAAATTGAATTTATTAACTTAAAAGTAATAATGATGTTTTCGGCCCAGGCGTGTGGATTTTCTGAATTCTAAACTCCCGCCAATTCCGTGATTTAGATCACTTAATTGGCTTTCCAAGAGTTTGGAGTTTCTCACTCGCATTCAAAGCGCGTCAAGCATACTCCAGCTCGCCAGCATCGCTTTTATTTCTTAATAATTTATTGGTTAAATGGACAAGTTCTAAATAAATAAGAATTACATGATCCTAAGTATGAGAATGGGGCGGGGAAATTGTCCCAATTCTCATCCTCGTTTTAACCGAAATTTTTTATTTTTGTCTCCATTTCATATACAAGGATAATTTAATCTTTATTTTTATCTCTGCGGGAATCTCTATTTCTGTGAGAATCTCCATTTCTCGCTTAAATTTTATATTACTAAATTTATTTATATTTATAAAATTCATAAATAATAGCTAAAAATATGAAAAAATTTATTTAAAAAAATATTAATAAATTCAAACACACAAAATATCAATCAAATATAATTAAAATATAAATATTTTAATATATAAAAAATTTTCAGTAATATTTTTTAATAAAATATTAAAAATTCAGCATATATTAAAGTATGAGTACTTAAATAAATTTAATATAATAAGTGTTTTCAATAAATTCCAACAACTTCATAAGAATTATTTCTTGAACAAATTATTCCTTATATATATATGTGTTATTAATTAATATAATTTTATATAAGGAATAATTAAATAAATATAATAATTAACTAAGTATAATAACGAGTCTTCACGGGGACGAGGATCGGGATCCTTACGGAGTGGGAAATATACTCCCTATCTCGTTAACGGGAAAAAAATATTTCCCATTCCTGCTCCCATGGGGAGACAAATCGAAAAATCTCCATCCCATTCGAGATAAATCCCAGCGAAAAATGAAAATTCTCCATCCGATTGTCATCCCTATATGATCCTAATCTTGGCCTTGGAAAATGACTTTTATAATCAATAGGTACACCTAGGCTGTGCACGAAGATTTGAAATCGAATTACAATTTTAAAAATTTTATTTTTAAATATCTGATTTTGAATTAAATAAAAAAAATATTTATATTAAATTATTTTAAAAATTTAATATGATACGGTTGAAAAATTTGAGTATTCGAAAATTTAATTTCAATTCGAATTATTTCGATTCGATTTAGATATTCAGATATTTCGGTTTGAGTATTCAGATATTTGAATATAATTTTATAATATTTATAAAATATATATATATATATATATATATATATATATATATATATATATATATATATAAATAAAAATATATATATATATATTATATTATATATATATATATATATAAAAAAAAAAAAAAATATATAT
>CANXYC011100272.1:0-50449 GCA_948193065.1 Aleurites moluccanus | reverse complement strand
ATATATCAGCTATTACATGAATAAAGAAAATATATTTACATTTAATACAAGAGCTAATTTAGGAACTAAATGAGGAGCTAAATTGGAAGTAGCCAATAAAGGCAAATCTCAATAATAACTGCCTAAATATAATCTTGATTGATATCTGCCTAATTATAATCTTAACTAATATTCTTGATTGATATCTGCCTAATTATAATCTTAACTAATATTCTTGATTGATATCTACCTAATTATAATCTTGACTGATAATTGGTTTGACTATTAGAAGCTAGTTGATAGTTGTTTAAACCCAACAACAAGGTCAACCAGGTTTTTCCAATCAATGGATAGCTGATTTGATTGTATTTCATATTTGGACTCGATTAGTCTTTCTAAATTTTGTGAATAGCATAACTACCATTTTTCCAAATTAAATTTTTGTTAATTCACTAAACTTGATAAATAATAATTACAATATTTTAATAAATGCTTGGAATAATGATGATATTCATATTTAGAAGAAAAAAAATTACTAAAGCATGACAATAACGTTAATTGTAATTTTCGCAACTGAATGTTTATTATTATTTGCAATGTTTTTAGAACCGAATTGGTTAAAAAATCGATTAAGGTAAAGGGTCAGAAGATCAGAGGTTGAACCGGTTAAACCGAAAAAAAATCAGTATAATACATATGTATATATAATTTGACATATATAAATGAAAATAAATATAATGCAATTATGACTAAATTAAGAATTTATATAAAATTATATTTTTTTTTATGAAACTATATTTTTTTTATGGTGTCAATCCAATCATATTAAGTCAAAAGTTATATATATATATATATATATATAGTAAGTTATGAACATTCACTTGCTCAAATATTTACTCACACAATAGGATAATATACAATAGAATTATGATTTTGGCATCGGGTAAAATTGAAACGAAATTACTGAAATTTTTTTAATTTCTTTTAATTTAAAATATCATCTTTTTTCTTGACAAACTTGATAAAAAAAATAAAAATAAAAAATCTGACCTACTCGAATTGAAAATTCAGTTTGATTCAACTGATTCCTCAATTTTTTAACCAAATTTTGAAAAGCGAGTAAATAAAGCTTTACCGAATCGTCCTTAATTTGATTCTCAATTTTTTCGATTCAATCAATGAATTAGATATGATTTTATCAATTATGATTATTTGATTTCTTTGACATATTGAAAGGAAAATAGTGTAAGACAAAGTAAATTTAAAAATTAATTATACCTGAACAGTCATTCGGCATATCAATAGCAAAGGCTAGCAACTTTTTACTAAACAATTAATATTAATATTTAGAGAAAGTACAGTAAACTATCATGTATGACGTTTATTTTAAATGGAGATTGAGGTTTTTTAATACCTTGTATTTGTCACTGTTTGACACTTCACTGACAATCCACTAACACCATCTATTTTTGTTAATGTGGCAAAATTTTCAAAATAAAAAATTATTTTTTTCAAAGAATGGGATCCACCTACCTCATCTAAATAACTAATTAAATAATTTAAATTGTTCTATATTTTAATTTTTAATTTTTAAAATTGATAGTGGGCTCCATAATGTCTAGTTGGACTTTGAATTATTAAGAAAAATAAATTTTTAATTATTCTTTATGATACATCAACAAAATTTAACAGTGTATTTGGCATTAAAATTTCAAGCAGAGAAAATCACAAAACATTCAAGTGTCACGGGGAAAAAAAAAAATCAACCCTCCATTTAAAATAAATGTCAAACCACAAAGTAATTTTATGTATTTTTCCTTAACATTTATTAGTTATCAATTATTACTGAAATGACTAAACCATCTTGAGAAAAATATTTATGAAATATAAAAAATAGGCTTTTCCTAATATATTTTGGCCCCTACTATTCCAAAATTAGTGATTTTATTCTCTTATACTATAACCAATGAAAAATATAAGATTTTGAGGACTAAGGCATTTTAAATATAATTATTCAAGGATTCCAATTAGATTTTAAAATTCCTCTTAAAACAAAGATCTTAAAATTTTTGGGATTGAAGTACAATATAATTGAAAATGTCAGTGTAGTGAAAAATTTAAAATTTTTAAAACAAAGACCAAACCTCAAGGACTAAAATTGCTATTTTTAAAACAATTAGAACCAAAGTGTGTAAGGCAAACTTTAAGGGCTTTTTTAACAATTTAATATTAATTACTGTCTTCATCCCATATTAAACGTCCTAATTTTATTTTTGATAAGTCTTAATTTAATTGTCTCATTTTATAATCCAAATTATATTTTATCTTAATATTACAATAATACTCTTATTAAAAATATGTTAGAAATAGAGATAATAATTAAGAGATATAAAATATAAGAGAATTAAAAATATGAAGGGAGATTAAAGTAATAAATAAATTATAAAAGTTAAAAGAGATAAAAAAATAATTTCTTAATAATTATGCATTTTGTAGTTAAAATATTTATTATGGGATGGAGAGAGAAATAGTTATTGTTGTTTATTATCAAACCTTAAGTTATATTGATTAATCAGACCAAATAAAAGATTTTTTGCTAAATTAGAGATTGCCAAGTAATTCAAAGGTTAATTTGGCTGTTATTCATTTTATTAAACTAAAATATAAAAAATTCCAAATTCTTGGAATTTATTACTTATTTCAATGGTTAAAAACTTTCTTAAATTCTTATGTTAAATTTGTTTTTCAAACAAAAGAGAGAGGTAATTGGTAGAGGCTTATGTATGGGACTAGAATTATGAAACATTAAGGGTTTTGTCAACTTCCAGAAAATTAGACTAATTTTCTAGAATTTTTTCTGAAACACTTAAAAATTATGATTTTTTTCTCACATCAACATATATGTGTTCATGCTTTTACCATTTATGTTTCATATAACCATATGACATAAACAAATAGTAAAATAAATGTGATAATATTTTTCACTGAAAAATAATTATAAACATGTCATATATAAATATATATATAAACGGGTCAGGTTCAAGGTGGGTTTTTCCGATATCCGTACCCAATCCAATTTATAAAACAAATGCTACTTATTGCAAAACTAGAAAGCTTCATTAGAAGGATAGGCAAAATTGCCATCCCTAAACTATTGATGGTAATTTAACCACAAAGCAAGAACCTATTCACGAATATTGTTGTTTCAGACAACACCAAAAGCATTATTGAACATAACTAATTAAATGGCAACTGGTTGCTAGAGGAAAGGTGAATTTTTATAAGATGTAAAAGTATAAGATATAGGAGATTTATGCTATTATTGACTCCTATACAAAGCAACGAAAGTAATGGGACCAGTTATACCTTTAAAGTTTCCTGAAACAAAAGCACGAGAAGCATCTCTAATATCATCATGAATAAAAAGGGAATCAGCTGTTAGTATGTGCATATAGAAATATATTTAACAGAATAATCAAACAAAACAACAGGAGAAGAATACAATTAAATAACTTGTTTAGTTAGTTTGAGTCCTCTTCAAGGCATAAATAATCTTGAGAATGCTCATTGGATGTGCAATTCAATAAGAGATCTCGGATTGAATTGGTATATCATTTAATGCATTTTCCAATTTTTACAAAAGAAATTATTGGTGATAAGTTGTGACTATACATTATAGCTACCAAGGCCTTGTTTCTATTACATGCAATCATAACCACCATTTAATCTGTGCTACTGAGTAATAGCCAACTAAAAAGTAACATTAACCTTTTTCTGCAACTGACGCATGTGATTAGCAAGAGAAAAATGAGAAAAGCTAGAAAGGACTTGCAATGAAAGGTCTTACCACCTAAAAGTCTGAATTATCCTCTCTTTTCTTTTTGTCCTCCTAGGGAGAGATGAAAGAATCAACTCGCTATCTTGCGAATTGACAAACAGAATTAGAATACGTACATTCACATACATACATGCATAAGATTACTGCTTTAAGTTTTGTCTGTAGGCTCCGAGTACTTAAGTCTACAACAGCTTCTATGCTCTTATATTCTCCAATGCTTCTTCTGCGTCTTTCTTAATATGTGAATTGCGATACACAGAATTTCTCATGATCTCCACATTTTATTATCCAATCTCTAATTATTTTCTTACTACTATCCCTTCCTTTCCAAGACAGCCCATAAAAATTGATACATTGTACTTCACTAAATATGCTTTGCAATTGATGGTCATATAAGTTGGGAAGAACTTCAATATTTCCAAGCCAAGATTAATGCAAAAGTGAAGCACCTCAATCAATTGACTAGAAAAGGTTAAGTGCAGTCTAGAGTTTTGCAGCATAGAAATAATCTGAATTTTCCAAACACTAGTTCAACCTATTTCTTGAACTGACTCATCGGAGACTGAGCATTGTGATGCTGTGATTATGAACAATTTCTATGAATTTTTTTTTTATCTTATGATGCACATCCCAATTTCAACTTCAAAATTTAAAACCTTTATTAAAAGATGTCTTGGTCCTCTTAGATGCTCATATAAATGAGAATTCTATTATCAAAAAATAGTTAGAATCACATAATTTTTGTCCAAGTTTAACCCCCAGCAGAATGATGCAAAAAAATGTTGAAATTGTAAACAACTAAAACATTAAATGAGAAAAGGAACATGAACAAGAAAAAGAAAAGGACACGAAATTAACATATCAGATGCAAGAAAAGACTACTACCTATGCTTTGGAAGAAGAAGAAACGAAATGGGTTCTACACATTAAAAATAAGAAGTAACAAGATAAATTGGATTTAAAGGAAAAAACTAACCTTCCAGCAAAATGATTGTAACCTCCTCTACACCCATAATGAGATTTTCCTTTAGTTACATCAAACACAGATATGCCTAAAAAAAACGAAATAAAAATTGTCAGCAGAAACACAGATTGAAATAAAACAAAATGAGGTGAAATAAAAAAAAATGTGATTAATTGAAATGAAACAAAAAAAAATATATATATTTAATCAATTGAATATGAACTAAATGAATTTAATAGAAAAATACGTGATAAATTAAATATGAATTAAATAAAGTGAAAAAATATATATGAGTATAATTATATAAATTTAAAATAATTTTTAGAATAATATTTTAATAAAATACATATCAATGACTATTGTATATATTATATTGGTAAATTATTAATTTATAATATGAATAAGATCATGTAATTATGTAATAAATTTTAAAAAGTATTATTTTAGTAAATTATCGAAATTATTAATTTAATCTACTAATTTAAATTAAAATCGTAAAAAATAATTATATAATAGAAATTACTAATTTATCGAGTATTAATTTATAGAGATTTTACTGAATTAACTGTTTAAAACATAATTAAAAAAAATGGTATAGAAAGCTGCGGCATGTTTTATGACAGTAATTTTAGATGGGAAAAATAATAAAAAAATAAAAAATTTATAATGATAATAATTATTTAGATATATGACAAAAAAAAAATTAGTTACGCAAATAAAAAATTTCATATAAATTAGTTTAAGGTGATTACATTTTTTTTTTTTATTATTATTGTTTAACTTGATTATCTTGAGAAGTAAAAGAGATGGTATGGAATATATTTCAGAATTTTACGCAGAGACAGATTTATATTAAGGTAAGGAGGGCACTATAATCTTTTAGAAATACGAATTATAACAAAGGAAATTAAGTAAATTGAAGAGTAAATTAGGCTAAATTAGTTTTAGAAAATATAAAAGGTACATTTAAGGAAAACTATCTCAAAGACACGCTAAGAATGGTAATAAGTAATATCTATCGGTAAGTGATTTTTAAAATATTCTTAAGAGATTCTTTGCTAAAACCGATTAGAGATACTTTAATTAAGATTCTTAAGTAATTTAGAAAAAAAATAATTTGGGACCAATACGGAATTAATTTGGTGAATGTATAGTGGAAATGAGAGAGATGTTTATAAGATCCTAATTTAGAACACCTCTCGATAATTGATTTTTAATTTATTTTTAAGAGTTTTTTGCTCAAATTTCATTTACATACCTTAAACTAAATGAATTACTGACCAACTAAAAATAAATTAGAGTGAATATAATGTAGTAATATGATTGGAATTGAAGATGAAATAGTTAAAAGAAGATATAATAACTAATGGGATTATTGTTAATGGAAGGAATCTTGCATAATATGGTTAAGAAACAACCTAATAAAAATAATTTGAGGTAAATACGAAGTTATTAATATGATTAAATATTAAGATGAAAATGATTATAAGAAATAAAGTGATGAAAGAATGGTAAAATTGTAAATATGTATGTATGGATGGAATGGATAAATTTGGAAATATACAAAAGTGGTGGGACTCACAATCTCTAAGATAATTTATTCAAATAAATGGTAGAATTATTTTTCATTGTCTCTTATGGCCGAACCATTCCTCACTTAATTCTTCAATTCTTTTTTTTTTTACCTTGTTCCAAATTTCTTTTCTTTCTAATTAGAGAATTAGATAGCTATTGGATTATGAATTAATTACCAAGTTACTTCAAATTGTTAAAGAGTGATTTGGAGCACTAAAAGCTAAAGAAGAGGAGAAAGAGTTCAAATATCCAAGTTAAGGTAAATTTTTAAAGCTTAGTCTTTAATTCAATTTAATGAATTCTATAGTTAGAATAGTTATTGAATTAGATTATTTGAGTTGTATAAGTGATGATATGTGGAAGTTCAGATAGGATGTTAAAGTTGTATAAATCTAAGTTGGAAATTTGAAGAGTTTTAATTTAATTTCCTACTTTTAATTGCATTTTATTAGATTGTAAATAGAGATTAAAGAGTTAAATTGATGAATTAAACTTTACTATAAGAATTTGGAATTAGGGTTTAAGGTTGGAACAACCTAAATTGAATTAGGATTATGAGAACTTTTGAAGAAACAGAAAGTTGTACCTCAATAGGAAAGAATTTGAAAAAATATAAAATATGTAGATATGTATCTTAAATACATAACTTTAAAAGGGTTTTATAAAATTTGATGTGTGTAAGGAGATATTAATATATAAGTGGAACTGATTCAGATTTTAAGACTTGTTGGAAATCCATATTTGATGTTTTAATTTGAGGAATTTAGAGATTGAATTAGATAAAATTCAAAGCATGAAAAATATTTATTTATGTGTGATATGCCATGATTGTTAAAATCGGACCGGACCGGTCAGTTGAACTAAAAAATTAGAAACCGAATCAAAGATCGGTCCGTTCAGCTCCAAAAATCCGTCCCAAAAAATCGGTTAAAAAACTGGTGAATTAATCAAACCGGATCAATTTTTTCTGTTCTAGAGGGTCAGATTCTTTTTTTTTTTTAATTTTTTATCAAAAATAATAAATGTCAAATTATATTTATTTTCATCATATATATAATAAATTTCAAATTATATATACATATATATGTATACCAATTTTTTTTTTTTAATTTAACCGGTTCGATCCGGTCGAACCTCTAATCCTCTGACCATCTGCCCTCACCGATTCTTTAACCGGTCCGATTTTAAAAATATTTGATATGGCTGTAAATCAGTTTTTAAATTAGGTCTTCACTTTTTAAGTTATGGTCATCATAACACAGTCTGCCCGAATGGATGTTACTGAGTTGTAGGGTTGAATTTATAAATTCGCCAAAAATTATGTGGTGCTTAGAATGACCTAAATTTTAGATATATTAAATTTTCATGTCTATTTTAATTAGGAAAAAAAATTAAAACAATTGGACATGTGTAACTTAAAATATAAATAGTAGAAGCAGAATTGCCAAAGTTATCACTTAACTAAATTTCTAAGATAAAAATCTAGGTTTAGGGTTTGAAGAGAATTAATTTAATTTAGGTTAGGTGGCATTCTTTTTTGAGTTTCCCTTATTCCATATTGATGTTAGAAGTATCTTTTGATCGGTAGGAAATAAGAGGAAATCATATGATAATATGATGAAATGAATATGATGATGATGTATAATTCATGTGAATGTCGAAGCAAGTATAAAATAGATATTTGATGTGTATGAGATCCAAGTTATGTGGTGTTCTACGGGTTTATTGTGATCTTATACCTACCTTTGCTCTAGGACCATAATACCACTGGTGATGGAGTGTGACAAAGGTGATATCAAAACTATAGGTTTATAATCCTTAAGATAGAAAGATAGATATATATGTATGATCCCTAGTCTAAGTGTTGATTAAGACAACTACAGAGCATATGATGTGCGTCGTGAGTCTAATCTTATTTGTTCTTCTTAACAGTATCGAGATGCCTCCACAATGTGGTAGAAGATGAGGTCGAGGTCATCCTAGGTGAGATTTGCCTTCCAAAAAAGGTAATGTGGGTGAGATTGGAGGTGATAAGGTTCCTCCTGTGCCTCAAATGGATGTGGTTAATATGGCTCAACAATTAGAACAATTACAGAGGAACTATGAGACGATAGCTGAGTTCATTACTCAGCAAAGACAGCAACAAGTACCTCTAGTACAAGTAGCTCTAGAGATTTATGTTCCTCTTGTAGTTCTATAACTGATTGTACCTCAGGTAGAGGAGGTATCTTTTGAGAGGTTCCACAATTTTAAGTCCTTAAAGTATAGAGATGAGGTGGATCCTACAGATTTCTTAGAGGAGATTGAAGATAAGGTACAAATTCTAAGAATCTTCAATAGGAGAGCAATATAGTTTGTGGGTTATTTGATGAAAGCTGAGGCTAAGGATTGGTTCAAGAGAAGCATTTCTGACATGCTTTGAGGAAACAATGATCTTTTATGTGAGAGGTTCAAGGAATTGGTAATGAATAAGTTCCTTCTCGAGAGTGTAAAGGAAGCCAAATCCATTGAGTTTGAGAGATTAGTTGAAACTCCTGACATCAGTGTTTTAGAGTATGCATGAAAGTTCATCCAGTTAAGTAAGTTTGCTCCAGCATTAGTGCCTATAGAAACGGCACAGATTCAGAGATTCCGTAGAGGATTGGTAGCCCTATTGTTTAAACTCCTAGTTACTCTTGAGTTTGACTCCTACTCTAAGCATATGGATAAGGCTAGAGTGATTAAGAACAGAGAGATGGAAGTCAGGTCTGAGAGATAAGAGAAGAAGAAAGCTAAGATGGGTTGTTCCTCTAGGCAAGAGAGTGGGATGAAGAGCATAGGAGTGACTCATTAGTCAGCTCCTCAAAATGGGTATAGAGGATCTTCGGAGAGATCATAACAGAGTCATAATCCCTTTAGAACTGCTCCTCATATGAGTTATGGTATAACCAGTTCAGCACCGCCTAGGATTACTAACCCTTTATGTCCTCCATGTGGTAAGTTCCATCAAAGACCTTGTTTCTATTAAACAATAGTGTGTTTTAGGTGTGGGCAACAAGGTTATATAATGAAGAATTGTTCATAGTCTTCTTTTGGAGCTAGACCTCAGACTTCTCAGACTATAATACAGATGGATAGAGAGAGGAGTGTAGGCCCACAGTTAGGTGCGGGTCGAGGTATTTTGGGCAGGACTTCACAGGCTAGCAAAGGATCAGGTTAGCATGTGGCACAGGCTTTAGGATTAGCACCTACGGGTCGAGGCAGGGGGAGAGTTTTTTGCTTTAGCACAGCATAAGGCCCATACGTCCAACATAGTTGTTACAGGTATTCTTCCTATTCAAGCTTTGAATGCTAGAGTGTTGTTTGATTCAGGAGCTACACATTTCTTTGTGTCATATTGTTTTGCTAAGAAGTTGTATGTGCCATGTCAATTTCTTGAGAATGTATTAGTTATTTCTACTACTTTAGAGGAAGAGATTGAAGTTTAGAACTCTTATCATTCATGTGTGTTTAGCATAAGTAGTAAGAGTTTGAATGTAGATTTGATTAAATTTTATGTGTTGGAATTTGATGTGATTTTGGGCATGGATTAGTTGTCCAAGAATTATGCCACTATAGATTGCAATGGGAAGAAGATAATCTTCAAACCACCTTTGAGTGAAGAATTTGAGTTCCAATAAGAGAGAAGTGAAGTACCATATAATGTAATATCTGCCATCAGGACGAGAAGATTATTGAGGAAGGTTTGCAAAGGCATTTTACTTATATCCGGGATATTCGGAAGGAAGTGAAAGTCATAGAGCATATTTCTGTTGTTAGTGAGTTTCTGAATATATTTCATGATGAATTACCAGGATTACCACTAGAGAAAGAGATAGAATTTGGTATTGAGTCGCTACATGGCACAAGTCCAATTTTTATTCCTCCCTACCATATGGCACCTATTGAGTTGAAAGAGTTAAAGGTTTAGTTGTAAGATATGCTTGATAAGGGATTTATCAGACCTAATAGTTCGCCATATGGTGCACTAGTACTCTTTGTGAAGAAAAAAGATGGTTCTATAAGGTTATGCATCGACTACAGGTAGCTTAACAAGGTTATCATCAGGAATAAGTATCTTTTGCCAAGGATAGATGATTTATTTGACAAACTATAGGGTGCTAGTCATTTTTCCAAGTTAGACTTGAGGTCGGGCTATTATTAGTTAAGGATTTAGAATGAGGATATACCAAAGATGGCTTTCTGAACCAGATATAAACACTATGAGTTCCTAGTATTGCCATTTGGGTTGAGCAATGCACCAACTGCTTTCATGGACTTGATGACTAGGGTGTTCAGGTCATTTCTAGACAAGTTTGTCATTGTATTCATCGATGACATTCTTGTGCATTCTAAGAATAAGAAAAAGCATGAAGAACATCTTCAGATTAAACTACAGACTTTAAGGGAGCATCAGTTATTTGCCAAGTTCTCCAAGTGTGAATTTTGGCTCAATAACGTTTGTTTCCTTGGACATATGGTGAGTAAGGAAGGGCTTAAGGTTGATTCAAAGAAGGTGGATGTGATTCTTAATTGGCCTAAACCGACTAATGTTTCAGAAGTTAGAAGTTTCTTGGATTTGGCAAGCTATTATAGAAGGTTTATATAAGACTTTTCTAAGATTGCAGCACCTTTGACTAAGCTTGCTTAAAAGCAATTGAAATTCCAATAGACAGATGCATGTGAAAGGAGTTTCCACAAGTTGAAAACTTGTCTTACCACGACACCTGTTTTGGCTCTATCGTAAAGAGAAGTAGGATATGCAGTGTACTGTAATGCATTGAGAGTGGGACTTGGATGTGTGATTATGCAACATGGTAGAGTAAAAGCCAATGCTTCTATGCAGTTAAGGAAGCATGAGGTGAATTACCCTATGCATGATCTTGAGATGAATGATGTTATTTTTTACTTTGAGGATATGGAGACATTATATATATGAAGAGAAGTGTGAGATTTTCACAAATCATAAGAGTTTAAAGTATATATTCTAGTAGAAAGATCTCAATCTCAAGAAGAGAAGATGGATGGAACTACTAAAAGACTATGATTGTGAATTTTGTACCATCCAGGAAAGGTTTATGTGGTAGCAGATGCTTTGAGCAGGAAATTTTGGGAAAGATTAACCCATATCCAAATTAGTCAGAGATCTCTAGTGAGAGAAATGCAGAGTTTGCATGATATAGGGATTGTATTTGATTTGTCATATTCAGGCATGCTTTTAGCTCATTTTCAAGTCAAACTAGTACTTATTGATAAGATAAGAGAAGTCCAAGATAAGGATCCTCAGTCGGTGAAGTTGAAAAATGATTTGGGAACAAAAAGAGCTCTAGGTTTTGCTATAGTCGATGGCATACTAAGATTGGGCAATAGATTATATGGTCCAGCAATGGATGGATTGAGAGATGTGATTCTCAAAGAAGCCCATCATTCCAGCTATAGTGTGTACCCAAGTGCAATGAAGAGTACCATGACATCAAGAGTTCTTATTTATGGAGTGGAATGAAAAACCATGTCGCAGAGTATGTGGCTAAGTGTTTAACTTGTCAGCAAGTTAAGTTTGAGCATCATAAACCTTCGAGACTACTTCAATAGTTGTCGTTGCTAGAATGGAAGTGGGAGAGAATATCTATGAATTTTGTAATAGGATTGCCAAGGACTTCAATAGGGCATGATTCGATTTGGGTCATTGTGGATAAATTGACCAAGTCAGCTCACTTCTTGCCAGTCAAAACGACCTACACGGCTTCTCAGTATGTACAGATATATGTTGATGAGATAGTAAAGCTCCATGGGGTTCTAGTTTCGATCATCTCAGATAGAGGTACTCAGTTCGCTTCAAGGTTTTGGCAGAAATCGCAAGAGTGCTTGGGTACACAGCTTGATTTTAGCATAATATTTCATCTTTAGACAGATGGACAATTAGAGAGAACCATCTAAAACTCTAGAAGACATATTAAGAATGTGCATTCTAGACTTTTGAGGGAATTGGGATACTCACTTGCCTTTAATAGAGTTTGCCGATAACAGCAGCTACCATTCGACTATCCAAATGTCCTCTTATGAAGCATTATATGGTAGGAAGTGCAAATCTCCCTTGTGTTGGGATGAGGTTGGAGAGAAGCATATCTAAGGACTTAAGTTGATAAGATACACATAAAAAAAGATTCCACTTATTAGAGAGAGATTCAAGACAGCCTTCAGTCACCAAAAGTGTTAACGGATCCAAAGAGGAGAGACCTTCAATTTTTTGTTGGAAATCTAGTATTTCTAAAGGTCTCACCTATGAAAGGAGTTCTACGGTTTGGCAAGAGAGGTAAGCTATCTCCACAATTCATTGGACTTTTTGAGGTTTCGAGCAAGGTTAGAGATGTTTCATATAGGTTAGCCTTGCCACCTAGCATGAATGGTGTGCATCCGATATTCCACATGTCGATGCTTTAGAAGTATGTTATCGATCATTCTCGTATGCTACAAGTTCTAGTAGTGGACCTTTAACAAGATTTAATATATGAAGAGTTTCCATTCGCTATTGTTGATCGAATGATCAAAAGACTGCGAAATAAGAATATAACAGTGGTTAAGGTCCTATGGAGGAATCAAGCAATGAAAGAGTGCACTTGGGAGAGTGAGAAGAGCATGCAAGATAAGAACCCTCATTTGTTTCATGAGCAAGGTAATTCTTAAAATTCGAGGACGAATTTTCTAAAGGTGGGGAGAATGTAATACCCGACGCTTAGAATGTTTAGTGTGTCTTTGAGTTCACCTATGTTTGCTTAGTGCATGTTAATATGATAATATGTGTATATGCATGATAGATGATCAAGGATGTTATACTAAGTATAGATTACTCTTAGAATAGTTATATGATGAGATATGTTGAGATATGTTGAGTTATGTTTGGGTATAAGATGCTAGACATGTTTGTGCATAGTTTACATGAGCTTTTACGAGTTTTGGACAAGTTAGAATAGAGAAAATATAAGAATTCTTTACCATCATGCATTCACGAACGTGAGAGACCTTTCACCACCGTGAGGATACCTTTTGTATGATCTTCATTTTCCTAGAAATTGGTCTTCACGAGTGTGAAGCATGCCTTCACGACCCTGAAAATACTTTCGGTACTAAACGTAAACAGCAGCCTTCATGACCATGAAGCCTCTCTTCACGGGCGTGAAGACTCGAATTTTATATATACCTGAACCTTCTTCTTTCATTTTCAGCTCACTCATTTTGTCATTTTCTCTCTCCATCTTTATAAATACACTTCAACCACCCATAAACTCATTAAATTATCTTCTCAAATATTTATTATATCTCAAATAACATAAGAATCCTGATAGACTACAGAGGATACAGATAGGGGCGATGATCCCTATAAGATTGAGATGATAAGGGGGATGATGGAGTTACGCAGAGAGTTGGTTGATTTGAGGCGGGAATGTCAGAATGTTTCGCCACCACAAGTGCCAGTAGCAGTGCCCCCACATGTGGCACTAGAGGCAGTGCCAGTTGCACCGGCTCCTGTGCAGCCAGTAGGGGTTCCTGGGGAGCCTGCTGTACAGGGAGGCCGTAGAGTGATCGAGGAGGGTGGTGTATCTATGTTTAGATTTCTAAAGTTAAACCGGCCTGAGTTCAAAGGCGACAGAGGCAATGACCCTGTGGATTTCTTAGAGGAGGTTGAGAAGGTAGTTAGGAGACTACCTTATTCTGAGTTGAGAGCTGTGGAGTTAGTTGGATTGTTACTGAAGGGGAAGGCCTAGACTTGGTTTTCGAGAAGGATGGAGCCCAGGCTATATGGTGAGCATCCACCTACATGGATTGAGTTTCGACAGGGGCTTATTGATGAGTTCATTACTGAGGGGGTAAAGACCCGTAACTTGATTCAGTTTGAGCAGTTGGAGCAGGGTAGCAGATCTGTGGAGGAGTATGCCGAGGGGTTTATCAAGCTGAGTAGGTATGCCACTCATATTGTTCTTATAGAGGCTGATCTGATCAGCAGGTTTAGGAGGGGTCTTCATACTACACTTTATAATGCATTATTGGCTATAGAGTTTACTTCTTTAACTACAGTTATTGATAAGGCGATACAGATGGAAGAGAAGTATAAGACAGAGAGGGCAAAGAGGGACCAGAAGAGGAAAGGAGGTCCAAGATCCCAGGTTATGAGGGGGGAGAGCAACTCCCATCCTAGGCAGGCAGAACCAATGCCTCAGTTTGATTAGAGATCTTCAACTAGTAGTCAGAGGAGGAAAGTGCAAAGTAGAGGACCGTCAATGGTTCAATTAGCACCTACCTATTCACAGGGTTCTTCGAGACCAACAGCACAGACATCTAGTATACCTAGTTGTGGGTTTTGTGGACGGAGACATGGAGAGGAGTGTTGAAGACAGACTGGTGCTTATTTAAGATGTGGCCAGCAGGGCCACTATGCTAACAAATGTCCATTGAGGGGTAATCAGCAGCCATCTGCTACAGTATCTCAGTCGACGGTATAGATGAGTCAGAATATGGGCAAAGAGGCTTCAGGCAGAGGCAGAGGCAGAGGCAAAGGAGGACAGGCTCCCAGTAGTAGTCAGGCCCCAGCTGGTAGGGGTCAGGGTAGAGTATTTGTGGTCAACACCCAGAAGGCTCAGAGATCAGACAACATAGTCACAGGTACTATCTTGATTCAGAATGAGATTGCAGATGCTTTATTTGATTCGGGTGCTACTCATTCCTTTATGTCACCACACTTTGCACCTAAATTGAATAAGAAAAGGAAACTGTTAGATGTACCTTTGGTGATTACTACTCCTATGGGTGATAGTGTTGATGTGGACTATTATTATCCTGACTATGTGATTGAAATTGATGATAACATATTGCGTGCTGATCTGATTGAGTTGCCTATCTTAGAGCTAGATGTTATTTTGGGTATGGATTGGCTTACGAGGCATCGGACAGTTATCAATTGTTATCGAAAGAAGGTTAGGTTTTAGCCTGAGGGGCAGCCAGAGTTTGAGTTTCAGGGTGATATACGGGAGTTCAGGGTTAATATGGTTTCTGCTATCCGGGCCAAGAGGATGATTGGGAAAGGCTGTTCAGCCTATTTGGTTCATGTGATAGATGTGCAGAGGTCTTTTGTATAGCTTAAACAGATACTAGTAGCTCAGGAGTTTCCTGATATTTTTCTTGAGGAGTTGCCAGAATTGCCCCCAGATAGGGAGATTGAGTTTGAAATTGAGGTACATACAGGCACTGATCCTATATACATTCCTCTATACATAATGGCTTCAGCTGAATTGAAGGAATTGAAGGTGCAGTTACAGGAGCTATTGGATAGAGGATTTATCAGACCGAGTAGTTCTCTATGGGGGTGCACCAGTATTGTTTGTAAAGAAAAAGGATGGCTCTTTGAGGATGTGTAGACTATAGGCAGCTGAACAAGGTGACAGTGAAGAAAAAGTATCCATTGCCTCGGATAGATGACTTGTTTGATCAGTTGTAGGGTGCTAGCCATTTTTCGAAAATTGATCTGAGGTCTGGGTATCACCAGTTGAAGATTAAGAAGGGTGATGTACTTAAGACTGCTTTCAGGACCCGATATGGACATTATGAGTTTTTGGTGTTGCCGTTCGGGCTGACTAATGCACCGACTGCTTTTATGGATTTGATGAACAGGGTGTTCAGGTCATATTTGGATAAGTTTGTCATTGTATTCATTGATGACATACTTATCTATTCTAGGAGTGAGGAGGAGCATGTGGAGCATCTGAGGATTGTATTGTAGACACTTCGGGAGCATCGGTTGTATGTTAAACTATCTAAATGTCAATTCTGGCTAACCGAAGAGTGTTTCCTTGGGCATGTGATATGCAAGGATGGTATTCAGGTGGATCCTCAGAAGATTGAAGTAGTTGCAAAATGGCCTCAACCTACCAGTGTTTCAGAGGTTCGCAGTTTTCTGGGTATGGCAGGGTATTACAAGAGCTTTGTGAAGGATTTCTCCAAGATTGGAACTCCATTGACTAGGCTAATGCAGAAATAGGAGCGTTATTTATGGACTGATGAGTGTAATCGCAGTTTTCAGACTTTGAAGTATTACCTCACCATTGCTCCAGTGTTAGCATTGCCATCAGAGGGGGAGAAATTCACGGTGTATTGTGATGCTTCCCGGATTGGATTGGGGTGTATATTGATGCAGAATAGGAAGGTGATTGCTTATGCTTCTTGTCAGTTAAAGAAGCATGAAGCAAATTATCCGACTCATGATTTGGAGATGGCAGTGGTAGTATTTGCATTGAAGATTTGGAGGCACTACTTGTATGGATCAAAATGTGAGATATATACTAATCATAAGACTCTACAGTATATATTTCAGTAGAAGGATCTGAATCTTCGGCAGTGCAGATAGGTGGAGCTACTTAAGGATTATGACTGTGAGATCCTTTATCACCCAGGTAAGGCCAATGTAGTGGCTGATGCACTGAGCAAAAAGTCCATGGGCAATCTAGCTCATATTATGATTGGCAGAAAACCTTTGATCCAAGAGATGAGGGATTTGGTAGATATGGGAGTGGAGTTAGATTTGGGATCCTAAGATCCTAACCAGGCTCTAATAGCTCAATTTCGGGTGAAGTCACTGTTGCTTGATGATATTAAAGTGGCTCATGATAGGGATCCTTATCTACTGAAGCTCAAGGGAGAGGTACAAAATAAGAAGATAGCAGAGTTTACTATGCAGGATGGTGTACTGAAGTGTGGGAAGCGTATGTGTGTACCTGATTTTGATGGGCTACGAGATCGGATTATGAGAGAGGCTCATTACTCAGCATACAGTGTACATCCAAGGATTTCCAAGATGTACCATGATATGAAAGATGTATATTGGTGGCCCGATATGAAGAGAGATGTAGCTTAGTTTGTATCCAAATGCTTAGTCTGCCAGCAGGTTAAGTTTGAGCATCAGAAGTCATCAGGGTTGCTTCAGGAGATAGATTGCCAAAGTGGAAATGGGAGCAGGTTACTATGGATTTTGTAGTGGGTCTACCGAGGACTACGAGGGGTTATGACTCCATATGGGTGATTGTAGACCGTTTGACAAAGTTTGCTTATTTTATGAAGGTTAAGACCAGTTATACGGCAGCTCAGTATGCACAGTTGTATGCGGATAAGATTGTGCGACTTCATGGAGTTCCTTTGATGATCATTTCAGACAGGGGTACACAGTTCACTTCCCGATTTTGGCAAAAGTTTCAGGAGGCCATGAGTACACAGTTGCGGTTCAGTACTACTTTCCATCCGCAGACTGATGGGCAGTCGGAGAGGACAATCCAGACTTTGGAGGATATGCTTAGATTGTGTGTTCTAGATTTCAAAGATAATTGGGATTATTATCTGCCATTGATAGAATTCTCTTATAACAACAATTACCACTCTTCTATTGGTATGGCTCCATTTGAAGCACTATATGGTAGGAAGTGCAGATCTCCAGTGTGTTGGGTGGAGCCAGGAGAGAAGCAGCTAGAGGGGCCAAAATTGATCAGGGAAACCATGGAAAAAGTGCCTATGATCAAAGATCGGATGAAGACTGCCTTCAGTAGGCAGAAGAGTTATGTTGATCCAAAGAGGAAGGATGTACATTTTGCAGTTGGTGATCATGTCTTCCTTAAGATCTCACCGATAAGGGGTGTTATGAGATTTGGGAAGAGGGGAAAGTTGTAGACAAGGTTTATAGGCCCATTTGAGATTCTTGAGAAGATAGGTAATGTGGCCTATAGATTGGCTCTTTCACCTAATATGAGCTACGTACATTCGGTTTTCCACATCTCGATACTGTGAAAATATGTGTCTGATCCATCACATATATTAGAGGTACAGGATATTGGACTCAATGAGGACTTATCGTATGAGGAGCTTCCAATGGAGATAGTTGATCGACAAATCATGCAGTTGCGAAATAAGAAGATCCCTATGGTTAAAGTGCTCTGGAGAAACTAATCTATGGAGGAGTGAACTTGGGAGAGCGAACATGAGATGAGAGGCAGATATCCATTCCTGTTCTAGCAATGAGGTATGCATTTTATTTAAATTCGAGAACGAATTTATTTGTAGAGGGGTAGAATGTAATACCCTAGAAAGTTGTAACTCATATGCATGATTTAGTTCTCAGTATATAGTTCAAAAGTCTTAAAATGATGGAAAATAATTTTAGAGACACAGTTAGAAAGCGAACTAATTATTTTTTTGAAAATCGGCGGTGTCGGGAACACTGCCAAGAAATTAGCTGTTCGATCAGCAGAAGAATTTCTGAATCAGACCAGGGGGTAAAAGATCATCTTAATGTATGTGTAATTTTGATAAAAATAAAGAAGTGAAAAATATTTAGGAACACTGAAAAAGTAACCAATGGCAAAATTGTAAATAAAAAGAACTTTAAGGTGAATAGTGAAAATTGGTCCATCGGAATTACAGAATGACTCTGAAACTATTTTTATAAATAAGTATAAATTAAAATAAGTTTATTGATTTCTCACTTTGAAATCTAAATCCTGACAGAATTGACAGAATAAATTACAGAAGAAATTGGGGTCAAAACCTAATTACTTGGAAGTTTAAGAACTAAAATATAATTTGCCAATTGATTTTTGTATATAAGACAACACTTAGAAAATTTTGCCATCTTCTTCTTCCTTCTCACCATTTGGCCGAACCACTTTTCTTCCTTTCCCATACATTTCTTCTTCACTTCTCACCAAATTTCTTAGAAAAAACCAAAGAAAAGTTGAATTTAATCATTGTTCCTTCATCCTCCATCCTTAGATTGCTTAGAAAGCTAAAGGAATTCAAAGAGGAACTCCATCAAGGTTTCGGCCACTTCATCACCAAGAGGCAAGGAATTTGTTTATTCAATTTTATGGTTTAGTTAGATGATTTTAAGGTTGAATTGAATGGGTTTTAGGTTAGATTGCATCAATTGATGCATTTTGATATAAAACCCTAAATGGCTTAACCTATTTGAAGTTGTTTGAATGAGCTTGATGATTTAGTGTTATTTAATGTTAATTGATGTTAGAATATATCAATTGGAGGATATTAGGCAACTAATTTGTGATTGATTTGGTGTAGAATTCAAAGATTTGCCAAGTTGCCCTAATTGCCTCATTTGAAGAATTGTGGTGGAAATCAAGTTTCCAAAGCATTTGGAAGGTTTAGGTGAGTCTTATATGCATCAAATAATATGCCTAATACCTTAGATTGATCATTGGAATGCATATGAAAAATCATTGTTTTGGCTGAACCTAAAGTACTATTCACTTATCTTGGTTTTGCTTAATTTTTGTCTTGAATTCCTATGCCATTTTGTTCCATTTTATATTGTTTAATCTTGATTATTTGATACCTATTGTGTGTTGCCAATGTGGTTTGTTGTTGATTGAAATGGGCAAGTTAAATTTGCACCCAACCCTAACCTATTGGCTTGCCAATTTGTGCCCACCAAGTATTTGATTAAATGCTTAGTTATTTTTGCCTTAGCCTATTGCTTTGTATTCCATAGGCCTGCCATTTGAATGCCATTGTCACCAACGACATTGGCATGCTAATTGGCCTACCATTTTCCTTTGCCGAGCCAACTTTTGTTTCATGTCTTTGTTGATTACCAAACCACTTGTCATTGATTATATATCATCTATTGCAATGCCATTGATCCTATTGATAATTGATTGATTGATATTGAGCTTATTGATATGAAAGATACCATTATTGCATAATGGTGTCCATTGATATGTTGTTTCCTTATATTGATCTTAATATGGCTTGACAGAGTTACCGCTCCGACAGGGTAGTGAAAAAATATTGTCGGCGATGTACACATTGTATTATTGGTGCCCTACCTAGGAGGGGTTATGGTCCTGGCCATAAGACCTGATTAGTCTTATGCTTACTGATATGGATATTACTGGAGATTGTATGTTCGCATATAGTCCATACTGATTCTACTGGAGATTGTATGATTTCATACAGTTCATACCTTTATCTATCTTTCTATATGATACCGAGCCTATGATATGTTCATTGACTATTCTATCATCTGTTATTGATTCTGTATATTGTTTATCTTAACCTATTGGCACCATTGTTCCATTTATTACTATTACTTATTTGGTGATGCATATAGATTCACTGAGTATCTTATATACTTACCTTTTCTTTGTTTAACCATTTCAGGAGAGGAGTAGACTACAGAATCCCATCGTCTATCATCCGAGGATTTATGCTTGTTGTCATTTGATGTATATATTCTGAATTCTATATTTTGATGTTCATAATCTAGCTACTTCATGGGGTATATATGGGTTAACTAGGATATGAACAGTTATCGATGTATGTGATGATATTATATGATATATGATGAGTATATGACATGATATAATGACTGTTACAGCCAACTGCATTAGATTACAGAAATAATTACAGAATAACAAAATAAATGGTAATTAAGTAAAATAGATAATTAATTGATGATAATAGATTATCCATGTGATAATGAGTTCTACGGATGTCGGTTGCCATTAGCATCTCCCGCATCTTAGGACTGTCGCGATTCGGAAACGGATCATGACAAAAGAACCATGAACCTATGTTATGATTTCATATATCATGATTTCTCATCTATGATTTCTTCTATTATGATATTCTAAAGTATGTGAAAATAAATATTCAAGTTCCTCTATGATTTTATAATACCCTAACCATTAATATAGTTTATAGCTTATTGAGTTGAAAGCTCACCCCTCTTCTGTAGATTTCAGGTGATAGTGTAGCTCATGAAAGAACCAATCCATAGGATAGATTTTCTTGATTTCTTCTCCACAAGAAGACTCTATGTAATTATTTTGACAATTATTATTTTGTATTTATGTACTCATGATATTTTGGGGAATATACTCTAAAGCACCTTAGATGTATTTTGATGTTGATATTATTTTGTTGCCTTGGTGACATTTTTTGTAGAATTTCTCTTGTTTTATATTGATGTTAGAAGTATCTTTTGATCAATAAAGAACAAGAGGAATCATATGATAACATGATGAAATGAATATGATGGTGATGTATGATTCATGTGAATGTCTAAGCATGTATGATATGGATATTTGATGTGTATGAGTTTCAAGTTATGTGGTGTTCTATGAGTTTATTTTGGTTTTATACCTACCATTATTCTAAGACCATCACACCACTGATGATTAGGTATGACAATATTACACCTTAAAATTCACTTAAACATCATAAATTCATCTTCTGAAATCCAATTAATTAAATCTTAAATAAAAATACCAGAATATGCTTGCTCAAAAAAATTACAAAATATCACTAAAAAACAACTTTCATCAGTTATACCTCAATATCATGAAAAACTTTCAAACTTCATTTACACTTCTGAAATTATCAAAGTGAATTGAGTTTTTAGACTTATATTATAAACACATAGAGATGACTAAATAATTTTTAAGAAAAAAATAGAAAATTCGGATTTTTAACTTATTGAAATTAAATTGAATTGAATTTTATCAATATATTTAATACCTTTTAATTATATTATATTTTATTATTAATGAATGATTAATGTCTGATATTATTAATTTGAGAGTAAGAGAATTGTTGAGGTTGTACTTGAAACTTTATTGAATTTATTTTTGTCTTTTTTCTTAATTTTTCTATATATCAAAATAAAAATGATTTTTTTTCCAAACGAATATTTGAAAATCTAAAAATTTGTAATTTATTATTCTCTTAATGTATTTTATTAGAAATTTATGCCATGTTTTTACTTTTGATTCTTAAATCATGCAATTTATATATAAGATGCATTTAATTCTTATCATATGTCTTCAAAGTTATTAATTTTTAATATATATTTATTTAAAATTTTTATTTTTACAATTAATTTATTAAATAAAATAATTTGTTATATTTTAGAAATAAGTTGAGATTTTCACAACGGTAAATTACTATTTATGCAAAATTTGATGATTATGTATATATAATGTCTATCATATTGTTTTACAAAATTTATTTAATTAATACATTTAGCATAATAATATGTGTCCAAGTAAATTTTTTAATAATATTTTAGTATAATTTTTGAACCACAATCATTTCAATACTTTTTTATTATAAAATATTATACTCTCAGAATTTTCAAGATCACAAAATTCAAATCACAATTTCAAAATTTTTTCTTATAATATAATTTCAATTTTTTCAGATACAAATCAAGCAATTTATTAGAAAATTTTGTTTATCTCAAATAAATTATTTTCAAGAAATTGTTCCAATTAGATACTTAGTAAAAAATAAGTTAATCATAATGTTATAATACAAAATAAGTTAATCATAATGTTAAAATACCCACTTAATAATTACAGGATTAATTATAAAAAAATCACAATCACCAAAATTATAAATTTTACAGAATATTTTAATTTTAGTAAATTGATACATAAACTTTTTAATTTTTAACAAAATTTACAACTTATCGAATTCCAAATGGATTTTAGCCGCCGGAGTAAACATGTCAATTTTTTATTAATATTTAAAAAATTAACTAATTAATATTAATATTAATATTATTTTATGGTTTATTAATATCAAATATTATATTATATTTATATTATATTATTATTATTAAGAAATAAACATAAATGTTTCTTAATAATAATAATATAATATATATAAAATAATATTTAATGTTAATAAATAATAAAATAATAAATAATAATAATAATAGTAATAAAAATATAGAAATTAATATATTTCTTTAACTTAATATATTTCTATTTTATTTCATTTCTATTTTTCTATTTTTTATAAATTAATCTAATTTAATATATTTTATTTTATTATTTATCTATTTAAATTAACAGTCTATTTAAAATCTATTTATTAAAGTCTATTTAAACTACATTTCATATATTTATTTTTATATATTTATTTTTTATATTATGTAAAATAAGAAATATATAGAATATAAATATCTATATAAATAAATATCTACAATAAATCAATCTATATAAAATAAAAAATAAATAGAAATTAAAAATATATTAATATAATATTAAATAATATTAATTAAATAATATTTAATATTAATAAATAGTAAAATAATATATAATAGTATATAATAATATATAATATATAATAATATTGATATTAATTAATTAATTTTTTGAATTTTTTTTGCCACATCAACATTAATGTAGAATATTAATAAAAATTTATGTACCGATTTGTCAAAATTAAAGTATTCTGCAAAATTTATAATTTTGATGAAATTTTGTGATTTTTTAATTAACCGTTAATTATATTATGTTTGATTCATAAATTTTGAAATATTAACTCTATTTTAATAGTTATATTGATTTTTAATATTATCCTTAGAAATGCCATAGCTCATTTTATTATCCTTAGAAATGCCATAGCTCATTTCTCTTCTATTTGTTTTGTCAAATAATTTACATAAAAATTATAAATTGTCAGGTTTTAATATTTTTCATTTATTATTATTTATAAATAAAGAAAAATACTTTTTTTTTTTAAACATTTGAGTATATTTATCAAAATTTTGTTATATTCATATTATATAAATAAAATTAACAAATAAAATTCGTAAGTATATGTCCAGTTAATTATTAATTAACTAAGAGTTCCAATTTCTTAGTAATAATAATAATAATAGTGAAATTTATACTAACATACATAAACTATATTTATCATAATTGTGAAAATCGGATCCACCCAACCGGTTGAACTAAAAAGCTCGGGAACTGGACTAATGACTGGTCCAATTAATATATTAATTCTCTCTAAGTGAAAATTGGATTAAGCTTGCTTAAACCAGCCATGTAAACGGTGAACCAATTAATTTATATGCAATTTTTAGTTTTTTTTTATTGTCAAAAGCTGCATCAAACTGTTTAGTTATTTTTTTTTTTTATGATAACTATTAGTTGTTAGTTAGTGAAATAACTGTTGTTTAATACTTTTTCGAAAAAGTTTCAAATCGAAATTTTTTCGAAAATTCTTCTGCTTATTTAAGTAAAAAGACTAAATTAACCTATAAAAAATATTTAAATGAAAATAAAAATAAAAATATTTATTTTTAATGATTATTAAATATTATCAATAACTAATAATAATTTTACCAAACACTTATAATAATTAGCTATTAAGTAATAATAATCAGCAATCAGCTACCAACTATTAACCACTAGCTAACAGCTATCAACAATAACTGTTACGAATAAATAAATCAAATGAAATTTTAATCGCGGTTCAAATGAGTATACTGGTTTCATTTTAACCTTCATTAAAAATTAAATAAATATCCTTCTACACCTCTGATCGAACACACGACCCGTCACATCCCTATTTTTGGAACATGACGTTCATAAGATGTAAGAACAGTATAAGACTATCAACACCCGTAAAACCCCTCTTACATCTTATTATCATTACTTGTTATATAAATTTACATATTCAATTTTGTCTATCTATCATTCTTTATTCATAGATAATATTAGGTATAACATATTCCATAAATTTTATATAATAGTTATAAGTATTAATTATACATTATTCTATACATAAATATCATATTTTATTGTACAATCATGCAACATCTAAAGTTTACAAAAGATAACATATATACTGATATTTACATTGTAAAAGACAGCCAGTTCTACTGAAAAAGAAAATCTGGAAACCTACTTTACTCCTGACATGAAAATATTTAACCACTTAAAGGGTGAGTATTTAAATACTTAGTAGGTCCAATATATATTATTATACAATGAGTTAGGTAGGTAAATGATTTCATAAATAGCACACCAAATGCCTAACTTATAAATAAATATAGGACAACTATTGGTGAAATATTTAAGGTTAAACAAAAAAATAACATTGAGAAAATTAAGTAGGATAAATGAATCAATGGAACTTATGGCATATCAGTATAACAGATATAAAGAGTCTCATATACATATCACATAACAATCATATATCAATCTCATTAATGAAACATGAGGTGGATCAAACCTTATGCCTAAGACATTACCCCTTCCTAGCAAGGGTTAAAAAAGTTATTGTGCACAATGTAGATGGTTTTCTCATCACTACCCCATCAGAATAGTAGCACTGCTATACTTACATATACAATAGGGAGAAGGAACTCATATAGATGTCAAAGAGGTCATTGGAAATTTCATATCAACATAAGATAGGCAATGGGAAACAATTACAGTAACAGGTAAGCAATAGAAACAATAAGGTTCAATTAACAAGGCAATAGGCTCATCAGTATCTCATCAATTAATCAATGTCAATATAATTCAATAAACAAGTCATAGATTCAATAATTGATATAACAAATGGCAAGGAACTCAAATATGGGCTAGGTACAAAAGTGGTAATCAAAGGTTAGTTGTGTTGGCGTAATTGGCTAGCCAACATCGCTGGCGATGATGGCATTGGCTTGATAAGCCTATAGAAAATTCATAGAGACATTTCATTGAACATTTAGTATGCGCAACTTTAGGGTCATTTTGGTTGGGTTTTGGTGCAAGTTTAACAAAGCCCAAAATTTTTAGAGCAAGCTCATATTGCAATTAACACAATGGCAATATTAAACACATTTATAATCCAAGGAAAAGGTAACAAAAATTAGGCTAAAATCAAAGAAAATACAAAGGAATTTCAAAGGGGAGGTTTCAGCTACTCAACTCAAAGCAAGGAAATGGCTTTCAACAATTCATCTAAGGTTTTATACATGCATAATAACATATATTCAACTCACCTCAATTACTAATTTTGCCAAATCCACAACTTGACTTTCAAAGTTCCAAGTAAGCACTTATGCCTAAATTTGCCATTTCCATCATCTTTTCCACTTTCTTTTTGTACTACAATTAATTAAATATCATATTAATAGTTAATTCTAGTACAATTTCTAATTATTTAACTAAATTTACATTTTCCCCAAATTCTAGGGTTTTAAATCTAAAGTTTTTATTTAGTATTTACTACTGGTAGTCTTGATTCATTTACTGTTATCTTGAGCTAAAAATATCCAATTACTTTGCTTCTTCTTTATACTTACACTAGACATCTCAAGTTCAAACATATCTAAAATTTAGATTTATTCGAATACTACACAATTTATGGTGGTTATTTAAAGTCAACCCTGCTATCTTATAACTCTCATCCGGGTAGGTTCCAATAACATGATTGTAACTCCTAATATATATATCTAATGGTAAAATTGTTTTACAACCATTTATATAAGACATAAATAAACACTTTTTACGTTTAACACTTTTTTCTAATTCAGATCCTAAGGTTCTCAAATCATTAAAAAATAGTAGCATTTTCTGTTGAACTATCCATCCGACTAAGTTTAACTTATAGCCTAATATCTCCTTACTCACTTCGAATTTTACAAAAATATATTTAAGACCTAAAATTATAACTTTTATGTTTTACACTTTCCCAAATTCATTTCTTAAGACCATGAAAACGAAAGTGCAACTTTATATTCTAACCTTAATTTTTATGTAGGAAACCCTAATTTAAGATTCTACAATTTCAAACCCTAGCTTTCTATTCTTCTAGTTATATATACTTCATTTTAATCCATCAACCTTTTAAGATTGGAGATTATAAGAACAAATTAATAGATACAAGAGAGAATTTATCTTAAAACTTGATTTCTTGTTAGATTATTTGGTTAAAGATGAAGAAAATTTTGAGAGAACTTCCTTAGAAGAATTCAGCCACCACCTCCAAAATGAAGATGAAATCAGAATTTTCTAGGGTTTTGTAGATAATTTAGGTGTGGGGCCCACTAAAAAGTGCATTTAAATTTTGCTCTTGCATTATTTTCTTATTTACAGTTATGTCATTCTTCATTTTTAATAGTTTCAAGTATATGAACAATTTTTAATACACTATTAATCTTTTTTTAGTTAATCAAGTTTAGTTTATCTTAAAATAGGATAAGAAATTTAATAAATTAGGATTTGTGAATACAATTTTGGGTTTATGGATGAAGTTTTAGGGTTTATGGAAATTTAAAGGTAATTTAGTAAAGTATGGTATGAAAATTGAAATGAGAAATACATAAAAATATATTTGATTTCAATAATGAAATTGGAGAGTGTTTTGGGTCATTTCTATCTGTTGTTTCATTTAATACTGTTCTAGGGGTATAATTCTGAACTTGGATAGGAAATTCTCAATTTACCCCGGACTTTTTATTTATTTACAGTTTTGCCATTCTTTGGTTTTCTATCACTTCAATTCACTTTTTTATTTTTTCTTCTTATCATCACCTAGTATTTTGTTAGTCTTACGGTTGCTCACTTGTCAAAATTTAATATTCCTATATTTGTTATAGAATTAGCTTGTTGTGTTAGTGAACTTCTACAAATATTTTTGGACAAAATAAAAAAAAAAAAAAAAAAAAATTCCTGTTATTTATAGTATACTCTAGGGCGTTACACAACCCCTAGCTTGTGAAAGCACAAGCTTACCATTACACCAAATGGAATTTCTACATACTATTCCTCAAATTCTATTTAATAATATTACGAAATTGTTTATCTACATTTTTTATTTTAAAAATTATGTCCATTAATTTTTTTAAAATTATTTTTAATAAATTTAATAAATCTTAAATCTTTAGTATTTGTCATGATTTTTAATAGCTAATATTAATTATGATATATTTTATAAATGTTTAACATATCTCTCATTTTTATTTATGCAAAAATTATTAATTACTTTTAAAATTCTTATTACCTCTTATTATCTTAAATTCTAAAATTATTTTTATATATAATTTATTAAAGAAAATTTGTTGTATTTTACTAAATTGTTTATAAAATTTATATTTTTTATATTTTATAATATTAATTTAATTATTTTTTGTTCAACTTCGGTTGAACCCAAATTGAACCTCTAAATCATAATTATTTATCTTTATCGGTTCGAAAACTGGGTTTTATTTGAAAACAATGATATTTACAATTAAAAGAAAAAATTGTAATACTCTCTATCTGTATTGTATGTGTTCTAAATTGTATTTGGATTTAATTTCCATTTTCTGAATAGGTTTGATTTGTTTGTGAAGTTTGAATTTGAGTTTTGATTATGTTATATTTTGATTTCTATTTGCATAATCTGTTTAGAGTGTTTAGAGGTGATAAATTAAGGTTTAGAAGTTTTATGATTGATTGAGTTTTGATTTGATTTAGTTTGAAAAGGAAAATAATGGAATCATTTCTGTTGAGTGAGGCAGTCTCCATCTCTTTGGGAGAATACCAACACCGGTGCACCATTTTTGTACTGTTACTTTAATAGCTCTCAAATTTTGTTGAAAACCCTACGACCAAGGCCTTTGCTCTATGACAAGGGGACTTGCTCACGCCCATGGCCATCTTTTCTTTTTGTGCCCCACATGCTCGTGGAAGCTTTCCACGCCTATGGCCATTTGTTTTGTGTGCCACGGCCATAGCATGAGCTCCACGCCCTTGCCATGTTTATTTGTCCCACAACCTTGACTTTTGGCCATGCCCATTACTAGGGATGAGCAATCGGTCTGTTCGGTTTGAATCGAATCGAATTTTTTAAAAATCGAATAAATCGTATCATAATTTTTAGAAATCGAAAAAAATTGAATTTTGAATCGAATCAAATCAAACTGAATCGAAAATTTTCTAGATCAAACCAAATCGATATATTTCCTGTCAATTATCAGGTTATTTCGGTTTTTTAAATAAAATAAATATAAAATTTATTAAAAATATATATTTTTAAATATATATATATATTGGTCGGTTCAGTTGTTTTGATTTTCTTTTGAAGAAAATCGAACCGAATCAAACTAATCGAAATTTTGAATTAAACTGAACCGATCCAACCAAACTAGGTTCGATTCGATTTTTGATTTTCTTGATTTTTTCTCACCCCTACCCATTACCTTGTTTAAGTAGTTGTCCCAGACCATGGAGGATGTTCCATGCCCTTGGCCACCATTTTGCCTATATATATCCTATGTCGGGCTATTTAATTTTTGTGTTCTAAAATCGAGTTTAAGCTTTTCTTTTTTTTTTTTCTTCTATGACCTAGAATTTCTGTGTTATTTCAAATTCTTTCTGCGTTCTTCAAGTTCCTTCATCTGAGGCCTATATTTCTTCATTTCTTTGAGATTAGACCTAAGTTAACAAAGTTATTCAAGTAACAAAAGGACTCAAGCAAGTAATTTCCATTTTTCCCGAGTCTTTGAGTTTGGCCGATAATCAAGAAAAGTTTTTAGTAAGCTTTCTTTCTCTTGTTTTTCGTGTTGATTTTAGTGTGTTTAAGGTTATATTAGAATTTATTGAGTTAACATAAATTATTTATGGCTATTAATAGAATAGGTTGGAAGTTAAGGTTGTGTGAACAGTAAGGTAAATAGTGTCTGTTTCATTGTAGCTTCCATAAATTTTTTGAGAATGGTTAAATTAAGTTTAAGAATCATTTAATTAGACCTGAGATAATATATAATTGTAAAAATTTGATAAGGATGATAGTGGTAAGGAAAACCGTAAAGTGTATTAGGCTTGGAGGAATAAAGTGTTTGTGAGTTGAATTAAAGCTAAACCAAAAGTCTTTGAGCCTTAGATTGGATTGTTTATGTCACATCCCTACTTCAGGGATGCGACGGTCTTAGGGTACAAATAAGTCTAAAACTACTAGCCACTCGTAGAACCCACTTACAATACAATTACAATTATTAATACAACCACTCAATGATCATTTAATTCTACTCAGTACTCATTAATTTTATGGAAACTTCGCCAGAGTTTCCTTTGCATTTTTCATACTATTCCCAATTCAAAATCGGGTCTTTTAAAAATTATACAACTTGCATAAAAATTACACTTCCAATATTCACCACTCTTATAACCTCAACTTCATAATTCATTAACATTCATGGTACTTCTATAATCAGCTCACAGGTTCCACATTTTAAATTACTTAATTTAATTACATTTTTCAATTTAGTGACAAATAATTAAATTCACATAGATCAATTTCCATTTGATATGCCATATTAGTCTTTAGTCATTTTTTAGCCTTTAATTATCACCCCAAAATGAATTATTATCATTCATCTCATGTCAATATACTAAGGTATTGACCTCATCAATTCACTATAGTTATATTGTCACTTTACATTTTACTCATTTTCTAACCCTTTACCATGGAGCAACTAGAGTATTTAATTATCTTCAAAATAATAAAAAATTTCGTTGACCTTGATGGTTCCAGATGGAAGAAAAGAAATGCCTTGGAACCACTTCTACACAATTGTGCACCTAAAAAAATAATTAATAACCACAATGTGAGTATATAACTCAGTAAGTATAGATATACAATCATGCATGCATGTTTTGTATACAATGAAAGTTTATGAATCAATAAAAGATATCAATTTTTGGAAACCAATATATCAGGGGTCACATTAATCAATAAAGCAAAAGTCACGTAAATCAGTATATCAGTAGTTTCATTAGTTGATATATCGAAGATCACTGTAATGCCACATCAATATAATTGCATGACAGAAAATTCGGGCCACATGTTCACTGTAACAATAATAATAAGCAGAGGCTACAATCTGGTAGCATGCTTCCACTCATACAGTTGATCAGACTGTATGGCTGACATCACCCCTCTCAGTTGGAGTCCACTAATATCATTGTGCACAATGCCGATGTTATTTTAATCTCTACCCCCATCGAAAGGGTTTCTCTGTCAATGCATTGCAAATGAGGCAAATTGGGTTCACATATAAAGAATCATATAAGTTCAATGCACAATTGGAGTTCATTTTCAACAATAGAATCTATTATCAATATGTTCAATTCACATAACAATTCAATGAACAGTAGAAATGAATGGTTTAGTCATTAGAGTCAATTAGGTTTGGTAATTTCAACAAAGCACATGGAATGCAAAATCATGCATAATCATATATTTATAACTCACCTTAGCCTTTTTAAACCTCTCATTTAAATTCTTTAGCATATTTGCTCCATTTTATTGCATATTTTGTCTCCCTTTCACTTTTCAATATTACTTGGATGCTACATATTCAATTAAACTCAATTTAGATACTAATTAATATGAAATTACATCAATTATACTTAGATTAAAGAAAATTCTTAAAATTCTCAAATCCTAAGCCTGGTTCTTAAGAAAACCAACACTGGCAGCCCGTGTTCGTTTAGTCATATCTCACTCTACACTTATCTAAATGCTTTAATTTTATTTCTAATTAAACTAGACATATGAGATTCTAATAAATTTAAAAAATCACATTTTCTAAGCTCTAGACAATTTATGGTAAAATTTCAAATTATGTCATGCATCTAGCAATCTACCCTGTAACTCTTATCCGAGCAACCTCTACTGTTTCACTTGTAACTCAACATGTAGGTCTCCAATTGCCAATATGTTTTTACAGGTTTTTAGCTAAGACATAGGAAACATTTTTAATGTTTAATTTTTCCCTAAATCTAAACTTAAGGTCCTCAAAATTACAAAATTCAGTAGAGTTTCCCAGTGAAAATCATAACCCGAGCCAGTCTTATTCAATGACTTATATCTCTAAATACACTATGAATTTGACAAAACTTCCTTAAAGAAATATAATCTAAACATATATATCTACAACTTTTATGTTTAATACTTAAATAAATTATTCTTTAGTATCCTCATATTACCAAAACATAGTAGCCTTTTTAGTTATACCCTACATCCGGGTCAGTTCCACTAATAACCTAATATCCCCTTCTTTAATTTGAATTTGACAAAACTGTTTTACAGGAATCTAAATAACATATATACCTACAACTTTTATGTTTTATACTTCCCCAAATTCATTTATTAAATTCACAGAATTCTAGCTACAAGTTTCTGTTCCAAAACAGATTGCAAAATTCCTCTAAACCCTAGTTCATCTTTAACTTCTTTAGCTCAATTAATTCAATTCATTACTCAATCAAGCTATAACACTTACAAATTAAATTAAAGAACTAAGATTGAGAATATTACCTTAACTTGAACACTTAATTTCCTTCTTTTTCTTTCCTTTACATAGCTTGATATCAAATCCATCTCTATTCCTTCATCAATTTTTCCTTATTTCTAACTAATTTCCTAACTTAAAATTTTGGTTTTTTTTATGAAAGGAGGTTGGAGGAAAATTCTTTGGAGTTTTTTTAATAGTAGTTTGGCTATAGAGTTCCTCCCAATGAACTAGCCTATCTCTTCCTTTTATATACACCAAAGCTCATAAGAAGAGTTCGAGAAAAATGTAGAGAATTCTAGAATTTTGGCCATTTGTCAAATTTCCATAAATTAGTGGAAAAAATATTCATTAAAAATCCTACTTTTCTTATCCCTTTGGCCAACCACTTCAAGGATTTTTCCTTGGAGAATTCTAGATTTTATGGATTAAAATAACATTTGGCTTGGTGGGTACCACAATTTTGGGTAATTATACTTTTGCCTATAATTTTCTATATTTATAATTGCTATCACAATTCTTTTTAATTCTTTACAATTGAGTCCATAAATTCTTCCCATTAAAGTCCTATGGAACCTTACATTACCCTTGGTACATCAATTCAACTTAATAACTCAACTTCTATAGCTAAAGAATTTTTTTATATCGAAGTTATTTTGATAAAACTCCAAAAATTTATAATTTATAATTTTTCCTAAATCCATTTTCCTATCTCCAAATTGACTATTATAAACTTTAATTCCATGAAATTTTCATTAATTCATTTCACTTTGATTAATTATCCTCAATTGTTCTTCGATCCTTAATTCGATGAAACTCCAAAATCAGAAATAATTAAATTTTCCTTAAATGCACTTTCTAATTTCTTAATTTCTTAATGCATTTCCTTTAATCTTATTGAATTCTATTTATGCTATCCAACTTGAGACCTCAAATATTTTGGGATGTTACAGTTTACTACGTAGGAGGTAAATTATGCATATATACTGTGTGATAAGCTTGATCTTTAGAAGAGCTTATCTTTGTTATATATATATATATATATATGCCATTGTTATATTGAACTATAATTGCTTTTGAGTACATGTCTATATGTACATTTGATTCTTAAATTCAATTTGTATATAAATGTTACTTGATATCTATATTTGTTAAATTATGGAATATTGGGACAAATTTGATAATTGTTACTTGAATAAAACTCTCTATTGAACTTTATAGTCCTATTTATTCTGAAATGTATATGAACTTTATTTATTTTGTTAAAAGACTATTTGTGGTCTATCTATTGTTAATGTAAACATCTAAATTCTAAATCAAAGTTTGTGTAAATGTTATAACTCTTCACTATGAGGGATAAATCATGAGACTATATGCACTATCTACAATCTTTTTATAGTTACAAAGATTTTTTTGCAAGTTCAAGATCACAACCCAATTTTAGTTACAGGTAAGAATCACCATCTACTAGCTAATTCCTTAGTGCTAGTTAAATATCTATCGTCCAAAGTTCACTCAATATAATTTTGGGTACAAGACAATTTTACATGTTCAACTCACAAACCCAAAGGTTTTATCCATTCCCTTCTTTATAAATATCTCCCTTTGAGATAAATACACAAGCCCAATTTCTTATAAGCAATTTCTCACTCAATTATAATCTTTAGAAAATCCAAACAATGAATTATAACTCAAAACACTCTAATCACAAATCAATTTACAACTCAAAACTCAAAATTAGAATCTAGAGAGATAAAGGGATTGAGAATATAATTTTACTCTTAGTAGCTCAATGAAGGTTGTTCTAATCTCATAAATATTGTCCAATACTCGTATTTATAGTCTCTCAAGACTAAATGATCGTTTGAGATCATTTAATGCAATTTTCAACGTTCAAAATGCAAAACTAACCATTATTCCCCCCTTTTCCAGCCTAACTGCAACTGAAGCCTACTTTCAGAAGGCGAAAAGTGGAAAAAATTAGACGGTAGCAAAACATGATATTAGAAAGTCACTTTAGGCAGGCAAAAACTTAAAACCCAGAAAATTTTAGCGTAAAAAAATTCAAATTTCAGGCTACTCAAAAATATGTTTCAGTAGGCAAAGTCACTTTTCGAAGGCAAAAATGACTTTCGGGAAGCATTATGAAATTTCACTTAAAATCAATTTTTCCCAAAAGTTTTAATTTGGATGGTCTCTAAGGAGCCTAAAAGACTTGAAATAATTAGACCAAGAACAGAAGGCAATACACGAGAATTCTTATTATCAGGCAATACACCTTTACAATTACAATATATGATTTAAATATACAAATGATGATCTCTAATAGGAAAGAATCAAAGAATGAGTCAGCTAAGCCAATAAATTAGGAAGAAATAATTTATACATAATTAACCTAAATCAATGAATATAATTGGTGAGTTATTCAATCACCGCTTGACTTCTTGGTTCAATAAAAATGATGAATAAAAGGGTTCTAGGTCCTATCTAAAGTAATGAACTAAGAATTGCAAATAACAAGAGATTAAAGTCGCAAGGATACAAAGATTAAAAAATTACATGTATGAAGAGATAAAGTCCTTGAACTTGGAGAGGTTCACTTCTTGATTTTCTATCATTTCAAGTCTCTTTGTGAAGTTCCAAAACTTCAACAAAATTCTTTAAACCTTGATGCACTTGAATAAGAGAATGTCTACAATTTAGGGATTCATAATCTCACACAAACACTTGATGCACTTAATTTACCTCATGCTCTTTATGAGATGTAATGGCTATTTCTTCTTCATTTTTTTTTCCTTACCCTTTTTTCCGGAAAATTGAGAGAATTGACTAACATAGACAATACTTACATGCATAAAATTAATAATAATAATTAAAAAAAAACTTCTTACAAAATAACAATAGAAAACCTATAAACTATTTGAAATAACATAGACCAAGGGTGAAAATTACTATATAAAGCTGATGCATTATGAAAAAAGAGGACTTGTGATTGGGTTTTGTAAAACATGGAATGAGAAACTGGAAAGTTTCATGGCAAATTTTATCACATAAATTCAGTAGCAAAAATAGCAAGAAAGTTTGTTAAATTATTTAAATTCATAGCGGAATACCCATCACCACCACCCAAACTTGTTCAATATACTTGTATAGAAAATTGTTTGAGGTCATTTCCTATTCAACGTTCATATCACTCTGAAGCAGAAGATCTAATTCAATATAAAGATTGATTGAGATATAGAGAGAACATTACCAAATATTCCAGGAGAAAAAAGAAAAAAAAAACAAATTGGTTAATAAATGTGAAATTAACCTTAAACTTTCAAACTATACTATCAATTCAAGATTTAAACTTCAGTAGAAATTAATTAAAATTTTTAATTTTGTAAATTTAGTTAATTGCTAGTAATCAAATTAGTAACTAAATTAATCAAATTGTAACTTTTCACTAATTTATTTTATTTTTAATATTATCTGAATTTTCAATTTTTAAATAATGTTCTTAAAAAATTGATGTTTAATAAATTACTTTATTAGACTAATGGCATTATATATTCTGAATTTTGTTTCCTTTTAAATTTTTTATACTTACTAATTTTATTTCTTGTACGTGATAATTAAAATTTTTCTGTCTCTAATACTCAAAAACTTCAGCTTCAACATTTATTTAGTTTCTTCTTGAAGTATATAAAAATGTATAATTTATCACCGAACTAACATAATAATTATAATATATAATTTAAATATCATTAATTTATATATTTATTAGTATAAAAATAAAAATAAAACATTAGTAAAAATATTAAATATTTTTAATAAAAATATTAAATATTTTTAATAAAAATTCGTTGTTAATAAATTATAATTTATATATTGATAAATAAAAATTCAGTTATTTCAATAATTCAGTTACTAATTTTAAAGTAACTAAATCAAAAATCAAAAACAATAATTTTATAATAAAAAATCGAACAAAATCGAAAATCAAATATATTATTAGTGGTAGATATTTTATTTTTCAGTTAAAATCGAATAGTGCATACTCTTAAATAATAGATATGGTTTGATGTAATATATTTAAAATCCAGATTCTACACAATATAAAGCAGAAAATTTCAAGCCCATGTCTTATAAAAATAAAAAAAGAAAAACCAAATACATAACATATTATTAGTGGTAGATATTTCCTTTAACACCAACTTTTCTCTATAACCTTTTCTCCATCATAACTTCAATCTGATAAAAACTTGAAGAATATGTGTTGGCATTACCTGTTTTTTCAAGTAAACAAGAAGGCATATATTAAACTTAGAATAATTTATAAATATTTTTCTAATTAATTTTTTTTTAAAAAAAGAAAACTAATTATTTATTTGTTTTAGTTTCGGAGAAAGAGTCTTCTCAAAGAAAATTACTAATGCTCATATACAACAATTTTTCTCAAGAAAAAGTAATATTAATATTTATAATAAAGTGATTTCTTTTTTATTTTTCATCCATTTTCAATTGACATCATGTTTAATTTTTGAGCACTAACTATACTTAAAAATTTTAGGAGGAGAAGCAAAGAAAAAAAAAACATTTAAAGAGTAAGTTTCTTATTTAATAAATGTGTTGTAATTATTGTTCCACAAATGCACACTAAATATATAAATGACAAATAAAATTCAACACAATTTGATAATCAAGCATATATAAGTAAAAAAATTGTAATATTTAAAGTGGGGCCTAATGTATATATTTTTGAAAACAAAACACAAAAAATAAATTTATTTAAGGTATTAATTCCGTCCCTAGACATCATATATATTAAGTACAACTCTCTAATAATGCCATCCATTCTATGAAACTTAAAATAAGGAATAACTCACCTTCTTGCACACATTTACTTTCTCACCATCCTCTCTTAAAATCAGCATCTTTTAAGTATCTGAACAAGAAATACATGAGTTTAATTATCTTATAAGTTTGCACTTAGATATAAAAAATTGGTAAAAGAATATTAAATATATAAAAGTTATTAATTACGAAATGAGACAAGAAAAAAAATATACCTCTTCTTTCGAGTTGAAGAGACTCACTGTTGCATTAAGATCTCCTATTAATTGATAGTGCCTACCATCTATTATTGCTATCTCAAGCTTTGGTGTGGTTAATGATCCACAAGAGAAAGTCTTTGTTTCATCACACATCGAAAAACTCAAAGTTTCTAATAATGGCAACTCAAGAGCATGAATTCCACTATAGAAACTCTCAAAGTTAGGTAAAAGACTAAAAAGCATGGTTTCTAATTGAGGGAACACAATTCTATCCAAGCTTGTCTCTTGTTCTTCTTCATCCTCTTTTGCAACTATTTCCTCCAACACTTCGCACTATGATACATCCAATTCTTGGAGTTGTACAAGACTCTTAGCCACAAAAACTGAGAATATGTTTCTCAAACTGTTGCACTCATAAATGGATAGCTTTCTCATATTCTGAAAGGCAATTACATTTTTTGGAATTTTGTTGAATATATGCACAAGTTTTGGTAGATCTTTCAATTCAATTTCTTCAAGGTGAGAGAATGTTAGAACATTTCCTTCTTCTTCTATATTCACTCCTTCATACTCAAATATCTCCATCAATGACACACACTTTTCAACAGTAAGCTTTTCCAGGTTTTGAAGACTTGCTATCAAATTGCAGGGAATGACATTCACCAAGTTTTTGCACTTTTTAACTTGCAAAATAAGTAATTTGCTTAAATTACCATTTGGTAATTGTTCATACCCTATCCTTGTCAAAGTTTCCTCATCAAAGATGCATACTTCTCTTGACATCTGTAATGCACCCAATAATATTACGTGATGCATGAATTGGATTATTATACATGTAAAATTTTTGAACTTCTTATGTAAATCAATGAATTAATTAACCCATTTTTTTTCATTTTTATCAACATTATATGTTCTTAATTGATTTCTTGTGGCATGTTTGACCATATAAAAGAAAAAATTAAGAGTAGGGAGACTATATGTTATTTAGGAGAGTGTGGAAGTTATTAGAAATATATGAGTTTAATTATCTACATGCTAGAATTTTGCACTTTCATATAAAAAATTGGTAAAAGAATATTAAATAGATAAAAGTTATTAATTAGGAAATGAGTTGGAAATGAAATAAAAAAATATACATTTAATTATCTTATAAGTTTGCACTTAGATATAAAAAATTGGAAAAAGAATATTAAATAGATAAAAGTTAATAATTACTAAATGAGATAAGAAAAAAAAATATACCTCTTCCTTCCAGTTGAAGTGACTCACTGTTGCATTAAGATCTCCCATTAATTGATAGTCCCTACCATCTATTATTACTTTCTCAAGCTCTGGTGTGGTTAATGATCCACAAGAGAAAGTCTTCGTTTCATCACACTTACAAAAACTCAAAGTTTCTAATAATGGCAACTCAAGAGCATGAATTCCACTGTAGAAACTCTCAAAGTAAATATCTAAAACGCATGGTTTTTAATCGAGGGAACACAATTCTATCCAAGCTTGTTTCTTGTTCTTCTTTATCCTCTTTTGCAACTATTTCTTCCAACATTTCGCATGAGTCTACACTTAGTTCTTGGAGTTGTACAAGACCCTTAGCCATAGAAACTGAGAATATGTTTCTCAAACTGTTGCACCGATAAATGGATAGCTTTCTCATATTCTGAAAGGCAATGACATTTTTCGGAATTTTGTTGAATATATGCACAAGTTTTGGTAGATCTTTCAATTCAATTCCTTCAAGGTGAGAGAATGTTACAACATTTCCTTCTTCTTCTCTATTCACTCCTTCATACTCAAATATCTCCATCAATGACTCACACTTTTCAACAATAAGCTTTTCCAGGTTTTTAAGACTTGGAATCAAATTGCAGGGAATGACATTCACCAAGTTTTTGCACTTTTCAACTTGCAAAATAAGTAATTTGCTTAAATTACCATTTGGTAATTGGTCATACCCTATCCTTGTCAAAGTTTCCTCATCAAAGATGCATACTTCTCTTGACATCTGTAATGCACCCAATAATATTAATTGATGCATGAATTGGATTATTATACATGTAAAATTTTTGAACTTATTATGTAAATCAATGAATTAATTAACCCATTTTTTTCATTTTCAGCAATAATTGATTTCTTGTGGCATGTTTGACAATATATAAAGAAAAAATTAAGAGTCGGGAGACTTTTACTTCCAGCATTGAGATTAATAGTATTATATATTATTTAGGTTAGTGTGGCAAAGTGAAGTTATTAGAAAAGAGATTATATAAATACCTCTTCTTTCATTGCTGCATTAATGTCTCCTCTTACTGGATACTTGTTGCCATTAATTTTCTCTAGCTTTGGTGCGCTCATTTTACTGCATCCATAGGAGAATATATATAAAGTCCTCATTTTACTGCATCCACGAAAATCCAATTCTTCTAACAATGGAAATTCAAGAGTATAAATCCCCCTGTAGAAACTCTTAATCGCCAAGTTCAAAAGTTTTAGAGATCTTAGTTGAGGAAATACAATTTTCATTTCATCTTCTGTGATATCTTCTTCCTCATTTGCAATAATTTCTTCCATCTTCTCGCACTCCACAATACTTAATACTTGTAACTTTACTAGAAGTTTGGCCACATATGGTGAGAAAAGATGTATTAAGTTATCACATGATTTTACAAGCAACTTCCTTAGTTCTTGAAAGGCTGTAAGTTCTTGAAAGGCTGTAATTTTTGGTGGACTCTTAAACCATATATCCCTTAGATTTGGTAAATATTTTAAATACAACTCTTCCAAAGAATTGAGTGCTTCAATACCATCATGACATTCCTCAAATGAAAATATCACTTCCAATGTGTTGCAATTGTCTATGAAAATCACTTTCAAATTTGGCATCCGTGCAATCAATTTAGAAGAAAATAATGCATCCTTATTCTTCATCATCATTGAAACCTTCCAAATCAATAATAGTTATGTTAAAAGACAACTTTATTTTATAAAATAATCTTAAATTTAATACAAAATATTAATAATAATTATTTAATAGGGAATAATATCTCCATTTTGTAACAACCATACAAAATCTAATTGTTTTATGAATAAAAATCCATTAGAAATTTTGCACTTTTAATTTTATAAATTCTTTATTATTTTCTTTTGTATCTTTCTACTTTCTCTCACTATCCATTAGAATGAAATCAACAATCTTACTAATTAGGTTTATATACATTTTATTTTTTTAACCTTATCACAGCATAATCTACCAATGGTAATATAAACAATAAGTATTTTTATTTAGTGTCTTTACTCTGGAAACAACATTCAAGTATAATTAATGTTATTTAAAATGTGAATATTTTTTATTTATTACATAAATATGATTTTCTTTTTAAAAACATTTTAATAAATTTCATTTAGATTTTAGTATATTATTGATAATTGTACATATTGATAATTGTATAAAATATTTTTAATTAGGTCAATCTATGCTAATATGAAAGCTTATTTTCAATTAATGTTCATATTTAATGTTGTTTATACATGTAGTTATTCACAATTAATTAAGATAATTGAGGAGAAGATAAAAATCATACCTGGCAGGTCGCATCATCCATCTCTACTAAAAATCTAATTAGCTTAGAAAGATTTTTTAGCACCAGTGTTTCTAATTTAGGAAACTGGATCTCATCATCAACTTTCTTTTCACAGAAAATTCCCTCAATCTCTTCACAATCTTCTATTTGTATGCATTGAAGTTGTCTTAATCCTCTAGCCACGGACAACGGAAACACGTACTTCAACTTGCCACAATTCTCTATATATATATATTTTAAGTTACTAAAGCATGAAAGTTGAATGTTGTTCCTTACTACTCCACTTGTTAGATTTTGACCCATTTCAAATGACTCGTCCAAAAATTGACCATGCCATATTTCTTTCAAATTAGCCAAATTCAACATTGATAGGTCCTCCAAAGAATTGAGTGCTTGAATAGCATCTTGACATCTCTCAAATGAAAATATCACTTCCAATGTGTTGCAATTGTCAATGAAAATCTCTTTCAAATTTGGCATCCGTGCAATCAATTTAGAAGAAAATAATGCATCATTATTCTTCATCATCATTGAAACCTTCCAAATCAATAATAATTATGTTAAAAGACAACTTTATTTTTTAAAATAATCTTAAATTTAATACAAAATATTAATAATAATTATTTAATAGGGAATAAAATCTCCATTTTGTAACAACCATACCAAATCTAATTGTTTTATGAATAAAAATCCATTTCAAATTTTGCACTTCTAATTTTATAAATTCTTTGTTATTTTCTTTTGTATCTTTCTACTTTCTCTCACTATCTATTAGAATGAAATCAAGAATCTTACTAATTAGGTTTATATACATTTTATTTTTTTAACCTTATCACAGCATAATCTACCAATGGTAATATAAATAATAAGTATTTTTATTTAGTGTCTTTACTCTGGAAACAACATTCATAATTAATGTTATTTAAAATGTGAATATTTTTTATTTATTATATAAATATGATTTTCTTTTCAAAATTATTTTAATAAATTTCATTTAGATTTTAATATATTATTGATAATTGTACAAAAGTATAATAAAATTGAAATACTTTCTGATAAAACAATTCTATTTATCATTTTGCACTTTAATAATTTTACCTTGAATTTTTAATTAGGCCTATCTATGCTAATATGAAAGCTTATTTTCAATTAACATTCATATTTAATGTTATGTAATTTTTCACAATTAATTAAGATATTTAAAAAAAAAAAGATAAAAATCATACCTGGCAAGACGGATCATCCATCTCTACCCAAAACCCAATTAGCTTTTCAAGGTGTGCTAGCTTCAATTTTATTAGTTTTGGAAACTCAATCTCATCATCCACTTCCTTTCCACAGAAAATTCCCTCAATTTCAGAACAAAATTCTATTTTTATGCTTTGAAGTTGTCTTAATCCTCTAGCCGTGGACAATGGAAACACGTACTTCAACTTGTGACAATGACTTATTTCAATATCTTATAAGTTATCACAATACATCTGATTTATCTGGTAATGTTAAAAAATAATTTTATTTTTTAGGTACTTTATTTAAAATAGAAAGTGAAAAAGAAAAAAAAAAGATAAAGATAAAATAATCTTAAAATATATTCAAAATATTAATAAACATTAAAATACAGATTGTAAACTTACAAGATTGAGAAAAAGATACAACAAAATAATCTTAGATTTAGTGTTCTATTGGTATTGGGTAAATTGTTAAAACACCCATGAGGTTTGCTTTAGTTTACATTTTAATCCAACTATTTATAAAATTAGCATTTTTAGTCTATAAATAAACTTAAATGAAAACTGTAAAATTTTGAGAGACTAAATTATTTTATAATATAGTAATTCATTTAAATTAAATAAATATGTAAAATTTTGAGAAAATAAAATATTTTATACTAAGATATTATCACATAATTAATGTCATTTAAAATGTAATTTTTTTTTTGTTTATTACATAAATATGATATTCTTTTCAAAAATATTTTAATAAATTTATTTAGATACTAATACGTTATTGATAATTTTATAAAATTATAGAAAAATTGAAAAGCTTTATGATAAAACAATTCTAATAATCATTTTTGCACTTTAACAATTTTGCCATGAGTTTTTAATTTCGTCAATTTATGATAATATGTAGTTATTCATAATTAAATAAGATAGTTAAAGAGAATATAAAAATCATACCTGACAGGTTGTATCATCTATCTCAACGCAAAGCCCAATTAGCTTCGGAAGACCGTCTAGCTTCAATTTCATTAATTCAGGAAGCTCAATCTCATCATCCACTTTCTTTCCATAGAAAATTCCCTCAATCTCTTTACAATCATTTATTTTTATGCTTTGAAGTTTTTTTAATCCTCCAGCCATGGACAGCGGAAACACGTACTTCAACTTACTCAATTCCTGCATTATTAGTTTCTTCAAATGAGGGAAGCCAATTTGGGGAATTGGCTCCATTGCATCAACTACGTATTCTAGTTCGTCACATCTTCTAACCATTAACACCTTCAAAAATGGAAAGCTCTCCTTTTCTAGCATGTAGAGAAAGTTCTTCAAATGTTGAATTTCCAAAGTTAAAACTTCAGTTTTCTTGAACAAAGCACAAATTTCACTTGCTCTAATTTTACTTTCATCGCCTTTAAGACACAACTCGTTCACTGAATATTTGCCAATTAATACATCTTCAACACCTTCAAGATTATAATAATAATCACTATCATCTCTAATCCAAATTTTAAAACTAATTAAGTTCATAAAGTTGGGATGAGATTTAGGCCATATGAGTGAGATTTCTGGTACAGCAATTTGTAATGCAGTTATACGATCAGGTTCTAGCTCATTGAGGCTTGCATTTGTTTCCCCTCCATCTTTTGTTAATTCCCAATTCTTGAACCGGTCTGTCACATACAACTCTTCTAGTTTGGACAGTCTTGATAATACACCTGATGGAATATATTCAAGGTATATCATTTCCTTCAAGTCTAACAACCTTAGATTTACCAGTTCTCCTACCTCTTGTGGCAACTCTTTTAGTTTGTAAGTCGTAATTTTAAGTATTTGCAGATTTGTCAGAGCAGAGATTCTAGATATCTGTTCCACCCTCTCAAGATGCAAGGTTCGAAGCTTCTTCAGGACGACAATTGATTGCGGCAATGATGGGATGTCCAAATATAGAACATTGAGTTCTTTCATCCGTTCAAAAAAGTTGTCTGGGAGCTCTTCTGCATAATATCGTAAAAGTTCAAGCTTTGGGCACTCTACATCAACATTGTGATCCTTCATTCCTTTACACACAAGTGAAATTGCAGTGCAATCTTTGTACCTTCCTGTCTTTGGCCACTCTTTTTTGGTAGTGTCATAACTTACAATGTAAGAATGCTTACCTTTGGAGGCAATAGATAGAGCAACATCACGGATAACATCATGCATTTTGACAGACTCACATTTATCTTTATCACCTTCAAGCAGCAAAAATGATCTTTTCAATTTGTTAATAAGAAGACGAATCTTTTTTCTGACTTCATGCAAAGTATCCACATCTTTGAACAATCTTAGACCCATGCCATACCTAATGAAATCTTCAACAGGAATGCTAAAATCTTCGGGAAATAAGCAACAAAGCAAAAAACACGATTTGGCTTCATCACTTCTCAAATGCTTATAACTTAGTTCAATTCGCGAGAAGACCTTTGTCATTCCTGAAATATTTTCAAACGTGGACTTTTGTAGTTCTTGGAGCGCACTCTCCCATATATCTTTGCTTTCATCTTCTAAAGCTCTAGCAACAGTTACAATAGCAATAGGCAAGCCTCCACATTCCTTAGCAACCTTTCTTGCTATGGGATTTATATCAGGACACTCAACAACAACACCTGCCATCTTCCCAAAAAGTTCCCAAGCTTCATCATCAGATAGAGCTTCTATTAAGAAGTTCTTTTGGCTTTTCATATCCTTGCACGCATCCGCTTCTCGTGAAGTCAACACAATTTTGTATCCTTTTCTCTTACTAACTGAAGGAAGTCCTATTGTCTCAAAATCTAACTTGTCCCAAACATCATCTAGTATTAAGAGAACCTTTTGGTCACAATTCATAAGCCTCTCATGTAGCTTAATGGCTTTACCAGGCAAAGTCTTCTCATCAAGTTTCAATCCCAACTGTTCTGCAATTTCATTTTGAATCTTCTCAAAGTCGGGATTTTGTGATACAACTGTAAAAGCAACCTCATCAAACAATTTCACTTTAACTCTTTTCATAAGCTTTTTAACAATTGTGGTTTTACCCACACCTCCCATACCATAAATTGTGATCATGCTAAGCTCATCATCTTTCAAAGCCTCCAAAACTTCATTCATGATTGATAGCCTTGATTCAAAATCCTTGATGCCTTCTAAGTTGAAAGTTGATACAATATTGGGCAGAGGAGGATCAATGGTTATTTCACCAAAATTCACATATTTTTCAAGCATAGTGGTAATCTTCAAAGTCAACTTCTTGGCTTCCCTACTCAAAGAATAACGGCACAACCCATTCATGCACTTTTTGTCCCTTCCGATTTTGTTTTCAAGAAATTTCCCAACTTCTTTGTCGATGAGATCCACTTCCTGTTGCCAATGAACCACCTTGGGAGCAATATTTTTCAAATTCCTTTTCGCGCTACCAATACGTGTGTTGAGTGCAGCCTTTTCTTTATCCAGCTTCCTTTTTTCTACTTGTAGATTGCTAATGTTAGTATGGTAGTAAATCAAGTATCCAATTTGTCGTGTGATAGGATCCACCAAAGATTTTGCAATTTCACTAGCAATTGAACTTACAATCGCAGTAATAAACTCCATGTCTCCCACTCTTACTCTGACTTAAGAATACTTAAATCTGAAATAAAAACAGTAAGACAAAAGCTTCAATCAATGAGGAAAAATATATATGCCCAATAAAAGAAATGAAAATAAATCAAACTTTAATAACAAAAGCATACAGAGGATGATACAAAATAATCATAAGAAAATTGGCTTTGAAAATTTTAATTCCTTTTTTCTAATATAATCCTAAGCTAATAGACATATTCTACTGATTAAGCCCAACATAGAAAGGTTATATTAGGAAATTTTTATTTATTTAATTAATTAATTAGAATTCAATATATACCAAAGAAATTAAGAATGTAAGAACCTAAAAACGGGTATCTCAAAAAAGAAGTAATTGTTAAAGGCAAACAAAAGTTCAATTTGATCTTTGAACTAATGTTATCTTAGTTATTCCTTAACCATTGAACCAAAGCTAATGCACTTATTAACTTAATTCCTCAATTTCTTATTAACGATATATCCAAGTTAAAAGGTTAAATTTTTAATGGCCAGAGAGTGAAATCCTAAAATCTTTCATTTAGTTTTCCTCTTTTCTATCCATTCTGTAGATATATATATATATATAAATAATTAAATAAAAAGAGAAGATTTGATAATAATATGGAGAATTCTAGAGACCTAATGTCGGTTAAAATAATAATAATAATAAATGCTAAAGAAAAGAAATGCAAGATAGAGGGGAAAAGAGAGACAGAGAAAGGAGGAAAGGGAGAAGAGAGAGTAGCAAACCATCATTGAGAAACTCATTTTCCTACTCCACTTAACCTTTAATTCATTAGAAACTTAAAAGGAAATGAGAAATGTAAAGAAAGGAAGAAACATGAATGACTTGAATTGATAGGAGAAGGAGAAATAGAGTGGAGAAGAGAGAGGTCCGAGCTATTCTTCCATCAAGACCTCATTACCCAATAAATTTAATTCCCTTTCAAACACCATATCATCTAAATAAAGACAAACCCAACGCGATCTATAGACATTACCGATACCGGATAAGCTAAATTATAATGGGTGAACAATAATGTGGAAGTCATATAAGGACAAAGAAGCATCCAATAGTTGATTTTCAATTTCTCTTGGTGTTTTCAATCATAATTGGAAGTGAGTTTCAATTAGGTAACGTAATATTCAACGAATTAATCTCTTTGTTTCAGATTTATTATTTTAAAATCAATAATAAAATAGATATATGTTAAAAGTTCTGTTACTTGCAGAAGCCCATATCTCACTGATTTAAAATGGATAATTAGTCTTTTGAAATCAAAATTCAATTTCCAAGTATTCTCTTCTTGATCTTAATAATTTTGTTATATTTGCATGATGCCCAGAATGCCTAGGAGTAAGTGAAACCATCCATTTGTGTGCTCAAGCTGGAATAAGGTTGATTTTCTTTATAGTTTGTGAAACAAACTACAGCTTATATACAATATATATACTTCTTCAACAAAAGATAAATATTGATGAGTTTAATTATATGCTTTCAATCATGTCAGTTGTCTTTTCCATTTTTGGTTAATAAATGGTGGAAGATCTCTTGATTGTTCCAATTTTCTTCTTTTAGTAATACATTCATTCATTATGTACTCTTGTTCTTGTACTTGTTTTATGCATTCTCTCTTATTTTTCTTTTGATTAATCTTCTTTATAATGTTAATTTTGTGCCATTGTGCTTATCTTATATATGTTGTCAAAATATTGGATATAATATACTATGTACTAAGATAACTCGTCTTATTTAAAAACTTAATTGTATTACATCTTATAAGATATAAGCAAAAGACTTTAAAAATACTAATAATAAATAATAATATCTTTTTGCACAAATTTGCTTTGATGATCCCTTGAGCATCCCTTGAATATATTTTTAATTATTAAGGGGGAGAAATGCTTGGATTAAAGGGGAGAATTGATATTTGAGCATATTGATTTATAATTGTGTATTTAAGTATGTGCACATTTGAGCAATTGAACACATACTTGCTATTTGAGCTTGTAGCTCATATATTTTGAATTATATGGTTTTATTAATGCATTATTGGACATAATTTCTATAAACACAAAAAAAGGAGAAATAATTTGAACCCCATTATATTTGAAATTGTGTGAGATAATTTGAAACATAATCTTATTACTTGAGTTTTATGAACAATTGATTTTATACTCTTGATTAAAATGTTGATATGCTTAATGCTTATGGGAGACTTTTTTATTGCTTATTCTTTTTATTTCCCTGAATTCATTTTCTAATGGGGATGATATCAAAATGGGGGAGAGTTTGTATACAAGTATTTGTATTTAATTAATTAAGCTTATATTCATGAACTACTTTGTTTATTTATTAAACACTTGAATGAACGGTTTTGTTATCATAAAAAATGAGTAGATGGTTGAATTTCATTGTGTTTGATGTTGATTTTAATAATAGTAGAACATATTAATGTATTTATTTTACTAATAAATTTATTTGAGTGGGTTAAGATATGAGAAAATCATGGTCATTGCTCAATCATAAATTTAACACATTTAAAAATACAATCTCCATGTCTCCCACTCTTACTCTGGCTTAAGAATACTTAAATTTGAAACCAAAACAGTAAGACGAGCTTCAATCAATGAGGAAAAAAATATATGCCCAATAAAAGAAATGCAGATAAGTCAAACTTTAATAACAAAAGCAGATAGGGGATGATACAAAATAATCATAAGAAAATTGGTTCTGAAAAACTTTAATATATTTTTTCTAATTCTACTGAATAAGTCCAACACATAAAGGTTTTATTAGCAAATTTTTGTTTATTTAATTAATTAATTAGAATTCAATATATGCCAAAAGAATTAAAAATGTAAGAATCCAAAAATAATTATCTCAAAAAAATAAGTTATTGTTAAAGGCAAACAAAAGTTCAATATGATCCCTTGACCTAATGTTATCATAGTTATTTCTGAATCATTGAGCCAAAGCTAATATAATATACCTGTCATCTTAATTCTTCAATTGTTTCTTAACGGTATATCTAAGTTAAAAGGTTAAATTTTTAATGGCCAAAGAGTGAAATCCTATAATTTTTAATCCTCTTTAATCTAATTGTTGCTCCATATATTTTCCCCTATTTCCTGCTTTTTCATTTAGTTTTCCGCTCTTCTATCTATTTTTTAGATATATAATAATAAATAAATATTGGGTCTATTAAGCCCTTGAATTTTATAAATTTGGGACAAAAAATATCAAAAGCCAATGAAATTAATATTTTCATCAGCTTTTTAAGCAAAAATTACTCTTTAGTCCTCTCTTTAATATTTTCATCAACTTTTTGAGCAAAAATCACTTTTTAATCCTTTTTTTTTCTTTTAAGAAATTTAAGCATCTAAATTATATATAATTATTTTTTAAAAAATACTCCATCTATTTTCATAAATAAATAAATATTAAAATTAAAATTTATTTAATAAATAAAATAAATAAGTTCTATATTTTAATGATTAAATTTTATTTTTTATTTTATACGATAATTTTTCACTAATTAATTTTCTTTTATAAATCATTTTGTAACTAAAAAAATTTTGAATAAATATAAATAAATAAAACACCAGCTAACAAATATAATATTAAAATATAATATCTATAATTTGATACTATAATTTAAAAATTAATAAAAATATACAATTTTCCGTATTGTTATCAGTTATTTTTTTATTTCACCCCATACTTTGATATTAAAAAAAATTAAAAAAAAAAAATTAAAATTATATACTCAAAACCTCTAAAATAATATAACACTCGTTAAGTTAGATTAATAAATTAAAGAAAATCTATTAAATTTAGTAAAAAATAATATGGATGAAATTATAAAAAAACAATGCGCTTGCTAAGAAAGAAATTATACCAATTTAATATTTTAAAATTTATACATATAAAATTATTTCACATAATAAGATTGTTTCATTAAATTATGAGAAATAATATTTTTTTTTCAAAATGAATAAATGATTGTTCACTAAATGAGATTTAAATTAAAAAAGAAACTATAAATTTTAATTAATGAGCATATGTAATTAAAATAAAAATATAGGAATTTTTAAATAAAATACATATAGTAATACTTTCTACAATTGTATAAATCTTAGATTTTGTAAATCAATAACTTAGTATTTCAGTAAATATGAGACATCAATTAAAAATGCAACAGAATTATCTAATTCATAACAATAAAAAATAAAAAAATAAAATACTATTATATAAATTTAAGTTCCTTAAGAAAATTATCCACGAATACCTTGGATAAAAGTTGAAATCACTATTATATTTTATGTAATTGCGTCCATTTGAAATTAAAAATTTATTCTTTAAACATGAAAGAAATATAATTTTATATATTTTAGTTTATTATCAATTATTCTTAATTTTACTAAATTAAATAAACAATAATAGAAATTGATGAGAAATAAAATTAATCACCAATAAAATAAGGATATGTATATATAA